>JAPMAE010002087.1:0-10007 GCA_036584705.1 Rhyacophila sp. 25_7 | reverse complement strand
TCTATATGCTTCGTTTTGGAGCCGATATGGTTAAAAGAAATATATATAGTTAAAAACATCATAATATTTCTTTATAATAAATACTCATTACTACTACTAAATGAAGTTGGTCGCCTATTGATATATATAAATTTTAAAATGATTTTATAGAGTTCCATAAAAAATAATCCTCGTTTAGTTAAAATATCTTCCTCCACTTTGACTGCGTAAATAAATAGCATTTAAAAATATTAACACAGATACAATCATAGTATGTGTTTCAATGTAACCTAACCTTCACTGATGAGTCGTAAATCTTCCCCCTAGATGTCAAACCACCACAGTAGACCACAAAACTTTTCTGTCGACTAATATTGAAAAATATGCGCGGCATATTAGAGCAAAGAAAATATATTATTAATTAATTAACAATGGAGATTATTTAAACTTTGCTTTATACTACAGCATATAATATCCATGACTGTTTTGAGAAAAAAAAATCTTATCTGAGTGCACAGAACTAATATTAAATATGTATATAAACCCGTTTCTTTGTTTTAAGCATCACACATGAAAAAAGAATAGATGAATGATTTAACTAACTTACTTTATAAAACTTGACTGGGAAACATTTCTTTTACTAAGAGCCATTCAGATATTTAAGGGTGATATCAAATTACCTTGCTATATTTTAATCAAACATTTAATTATCTTATCAAAAAATGGGACAAATTTTCGTTGATAATGCGTTTATTATTTTGATTTTTTAAAAATCAATTTATGTTGTTATGAAGAATGTATATTATATTAGGTTTATTGGCTACTTGAGATCAAATGAAAGGGTTTCGTGGACTGAACGTTTCTCAACCAAGCTTTAAAAAATATACATAAAAGATGAGAAAAAACCAAATATACTTATGATCGGTATTTTGCACGTGCGTGTAATCATATAATAGCATTTGTAATCTGTCGAGTGCGTTAGTGTTTCGCTCCTGTTGTTTGTGCTAATTTTATATATTATGTACGAGTATCTTCCAGAAAAAAATTACATAGTCATTATTCTTTTGACGCATGGTAAATTTAAAAAAAATAGTCTTATTACTTATTTGAAAACATTTTTTGTTGATATGTTAAAGTTATTTCATTATTTAAGCACCTTGTTTTTTTTTCAAACAATATTTTTAAAACAAAGATGATAGTGATGCAAGTATCGTGCATGTCTTGAGAGCAAGGAGACACAGATGGACGGGTTATGATCCAAGGCGCGATGAATTTGAAGGAACTCCAGTAGGCACTCGCCATGTCGTCCCAAAATTAGATGGGTCGATAACGTTACTAAAGATGCGAACAGCTAGAGAAAGCTAGAGGCAGAGAGGACTGTAAGGAGATTAGGCAGTCGGCCAATTTGTAATTTGTGACGAAATCGTGTCGAATTGCGAGGAACCAATTAGAGAAGAATATTTATTATATGTATATTTTTTATTTTAGCATATTGAGTGTTAGATTTATATCAAATATATAAACGCAAATCAGTTGTATTGCAATAATAAAATGGAGACAATATTCCAACAAGTAGATTAACACGAGTAACAGGTAGGAAGGCTTAACATAATATCACGTTGTGCACGATACAGTAGAATTATAGCTAATCAATAAAGCTCGCTTCCCTTCCGGTCGGGTGTGGAGTAAAATCAAATTACGATACCCAATTCAGTTAAATTTAATTACTTTATCAAGATATATAGCCGGGTAAGTGATTTAACCGTTCATAAAAACCGTATTGAATTACTAATAAAATTAATCGGACGGATAAATGTCCATTTAAAATTGATTCATTCAAATTAAAGCGGATATTGTGTACTAAACGTGAGGTTATATAATAAAGATTGCAACACTTAAATTCTACACGCACTAAATTATAAAGAAATTGATTGAATTATATATATGAAGACATAACTCTATCACACATAGCTGCCAATTACTGCTTTTGATTTATGTTTTTATTAAATCCATTGGAAAATTTAATAAAAATTTAGTTAAATTAACTACTTTCAATTCTACTTCCCAATAACCTGTTTAGTTACTAGTATTTAGAACATGTCGTCAATTGAATGATTTTATATCTGAATATACGAGTACATCATTGTGATTCATCGCTGCTTTCTAATAAAAGATTACGACTTTCATATAATTATAGTAAACGTATTGTATACATAAAAATGAACAACACAACAATATAAATTGAATAATTTTTATAATGTGACGTCTACATGAATACTCTAATATTGACACTCGTTAATTAAAAAAGGATGACGTATAGTTATTTTAGTTTTAACACAATTCGAGGATTTAAAGTCAAACAACAATACGGTATTTTACGTTCTTGGCTACACGATTGTCAAAGAACGGTATGTCAATCTTTTCTAGTTTCTTCTTAATGAATGTCAAACAACAAATAATTATACCATTTGAAAATTAGGTTTTTAATAAACATCTCATTTGTTGAGTCCCGAGAAAATAAAAAAAAACACGTTTTTTTGGCTCTCCTGTAGAGTTGCACTATTGTAGATAGCGTTGTTTGACTGTTAAAAATAATATAATAAAGTACAAGCACTTTTAATAGACGATTATTATGCACTCCAAGTATCTCTTCTACTGCAAAAATTAAGAATTTAATTATTTAATCTTTCTTAAAACACGTTGGCAACGGGTCGTTGCATTTACGACGATTTGAGTCCGTGCTGTTACATGTCATATTTAACACATTTTTCTACAAACATCACCCACTATTTTTGTTGTAAATGTCTGATAAATATATATGTCATATAATTTACTTTACTTTAAACCAAGCTATTTACTAGTTTATACATGATAGATCAGAGCATTGCGAGAATCGAATTATTTTATTCTTCTCAAATTTCATATTTGAGTCTATGTTGCGTATATTTTATGTCACGATATTAATTATTTACAAAATATACATAAAATTCTAAAAACTAAAACAATGCACATGATGCATGAAAAAAAGTGAGTTAAACTAAAGGTGACCAAAGAAAGCCGCGCCAACAAAGCCGCGAAATAAAAATAATTAAAAAGTATATTTATTTATTAGTATTACAATATTGAAATGAAAAAAATAAAAACATAAACATAAAAAATAAGAACACGAATGAAAGAGAATATTTTTTGTTTGAAGTATGCCTATAAAGCAAAAAAATAAATATTAAAATTCACAAGTGTATGAAAACAAGCAAATAAGTAAAGAAAATTTAATAAATACAAAAAATAAAATAAAAAATGACAGTTTCAGGATTTAAATAAATACCAGTTTAATCAAATCAATAATGTCATTAAATGCTTAAAATGAAAGAAAATAAAACATTTTCTTTCATTTTATACTTTCGATTCGCGCGGCAATGTCGACGAGGCATCGTCGGAATTGTTTTGCGCGGCTTTTCGGGGTGCCAACGTTAACACATGTCTGAATTCTGAATACATTTCCTTCGTATTGCAAAACATTAATATAAGTTATTGAAAATTGAAAGAAAAGTACACATTTATATTCTGACAGAGTATTAGGACTCATGATAATTTATTGCGATATAGTATTTTGCGCCATGATACTCGTGTTTATAGGTATTCGGCAATCGACCGATGATATAAAAAAACGTCTTTATACGTGTCCCGGCTGTCACCTACTATTTGCAAAATGCTACTTATAAGTTTCTTAACAATGATGTGTAAATATCTTAAGCCGGAAAGCTAGGTCTGTAAAGTAAATAAATACCGAAGTAAGATATTGATTAACACAATATGGTGAATAATAATTTGTGTAATTTACTATAACACATGCCCTTCACATTATGCGTAAATGTTTGTTTAATTACTAAATTGGGTTAAATCTGAAGATTTAGTGTTGCTGTATGTATGCTAGTACATTACCGATAATATTTATTGTCCGACATTTATTTTATTTTATTTATTGTTGAAAATTTCCCACGATTAATTGTTAATAAATTCTTAGATATCTCCAAGGCTTTCAGTCGTTTTACAGAGGACGGCAGTAAATTATGAAATCGCAGCAAACGGTTTATTGCAGATTTTTGTGTAATTGTTACAAAATGGATACATATAAGTCTATTGAAAAAATTATACATTATAAAAAACAAACTTTACTCCCACATTATACTTGAATAAACCTACCACTCGCAAGTACACCCAAGTCTCTTTTTACACGAGACATACGTTCCAACGACTACAGTGCAAAAATAAACCGCGTAAAAAAAGTACACGAGCACACAAAAAATAGAAATTTATCTTGAATGATAATAAAATTTTGTGTTTATTTTATTCCACTATTTTGATTATAAACAATACATACTTTTAATGCTTTTTCGATTTTTAAACCTAAAATTAAAAAAACAGTGTAAAAACAATTGGTTCTTTTTCTTTGACCGCGTTATTTGGAAACCGTGTAAAAAGAAACTTGAGTATGCTCTCAGTCGCGATACGCGCGGCATTTTTTTGAGAATGCAAGAAAGAATATTTTTATTCTTGTCTCATTATTTTTAAATGTATGTAGAGAAGCTGTACAGAAATGTATTAGTCGTCAACTATCAAACTGCCCCACAGCTATTTCTTATTGATATTAAGAGGCCTGTGCACCCAGTTTGCTGAATAAAAAACAAGTGTTAAGATACTCTTTACATTGGGAAGATTCTATATGTTTTGCCTCGAAGCGGATGTGATATAAATAAATAAAATATATTGAACATGATGTCAAATAGGATTACTCTAAAAGTGCTTTATAGATTACCAATTTTCATTGCTGATCGCTTTTCCATTTTATTTGAATTGCCAAGTCGTATAAATTTGCATGTCTTTATTTCTCTAGTTAAAACCTAGTGTATAATCTGAATGTGTAAGCTGATGGTTTTAAACGTTTAATCATGTAATTTTCTCGAGTATGAGTGGAATATTTTCTTACTTGGAGCAATTGATATTTTATAGACTATAAAATGCGTAAAGTATTGAGAAAATCCCTGAACCATGATAATAAATACACAGTATTTATATTATAGTAATGAGAATAATTATAATTATCATCTAATAAAGCTGTTTGGCATACTACGAAATAATCTAAGCTTTTTACTGCGAAAGCTTTCATGACTTGTTTGATATTTATAATGTGACCATACATCCCATTTTGAATGGAATCGTCCCGTTTTTAGGTAGCCTGTCCCGTTGTTCCCAGGGACAGCTTCAGGATTGCGAAATGTCCCGTTTTCAGAAACCCACGGTTACAATTCCAAAAAAGGTGCCAACAATTAAAAGAATCTGACGGTAGCATCAGCTAGCATCTTTAGCGGTGAAGCATGTGTGTTCGGCCCAGTCTCACTGATCACATGCATTGAATAAGGAGAGCTTTTATGACTGCCGAAATTTCTCCCAATGGAATAGTTTTGAGTCAGTTTTTGGCGCTTCAAACGTAGAATCGTTTTGCTTGATTTCCACACATACAAAGTGATTTTTTTTATCATTATGTACATTAATATAGGTCTGATGGGATTGATAGATAAAAACTATAAAAAAATATGCTTTTTCTTAAATAAAAATTATTACATAAAATTAGTAGATGTCCCGTTTTGTGGGAAAAAAATGGTCACGTTAAGTATATACAGAAATTAAAAGTAAAAATATTTGAAAAACAATAAATAAAATAGAAAATACAGTTAGTTACAAAATATATAAATCCTCAATATTTTTAAGATTTCGAAAAAGACCGTTCGCACTTTTCGAAAGATATTATTGTCGGTTTTAATATAAAAAAATATCTGAATCGCCTATCTATATTTTATATCTTTTTCTCGGGGTACGTACATACGTTTGCAATATTACGCCGGCCGCAATAAAGCACGTCATAAAACCATGATATAAAAATGAGAAAATTTAATTTTAGTCATTATTTAACGTTTAGTATTAAATTATAAGGATACTTGTTGAGACGAAGTTTTAATTATTTTTGGCAAATAATGTTTGTAACTGTGACGTTACGGGCATGTTTAAAAAAGAGGCAACATAAAAAAAGATTCTTTCATGCGGTCTCATGAAGGCGACCTGTTACATTCGCGGCTTTAATTACTTTGTAACAAATATACTCTCAATGTGTCATTAAAGTAAGAATCAGAAAGTCAATTAAAAAAAAATGTCTGCATATTTCATTTTAGATTAGGCAATTCGTAAAGGTTTATTGATGGCAATAAAGTGTTCGCACTCTGTCTTGCAAGAGTCACATACAGTCATACAAATGAATAATTTGTTTCATAAAGTGCGGTTTGCACCAATAAATGTGAATATATGGAACGTACGAGTATATAATCATATAAGGTGGATAAACTGTAGCTCTAGTACCTGCTCATGGCACCATGCTAATAAAAATAATGCAGATTACAGTGAGATAGTCGAACAGAAATAAACAAATAATTAGATACATACGGTTTCCTTTATTAAGAGAATGCAGATCGGTGTATCTGTTCAAATATTCAAAATTAGCGACCAAAGAACCAAACGACAAACACGCACTTTCGAGGAAATCAATAAATCAACATTCTGTGATTGTTATGCGGTAAACTGTGTACATAAGTGTAAATATTACTGTATCGTTTATTAGAGTGGGGTGTATCTAGAATATACTTAGGGTATAAGATAAATAAATTAACCACGCACAGATGTTGATTGAATCAAACCAATTCTGAACTAAGTCAATAAGCCTTATGATATTATATAATATTATACTCAATTGATACATTTGCTGATCTTCCGGGAATATGGCGAGTGCATTAATTCAAATTATTGGTTGCTAATACCAATACAAAAGATTATCAGAGTACGTATTATATTGAGATAACGGAAAGTTGGAAAGCAGTTTATTATCATGTAGATTTACGTTTGTTAAGTATGTTTAATTAAATAATACGGAGAATATGATATCTCGTGTATTATTAAAATATTTTATTCTTAGGCCGTTGCATACGGAGCTACTTAAAAGAAACTGATCACTGATGCAAATCATCCAGCCACCATCCAACCAGTACGCCATCTTTATAATTGAGTGGTATATTAGAGACGGCGCTACTTGTTTTTTACCAGTCAGTAACACATTAGTAATCAGTTGTAGGCTATACCTGTCGACCCATTTTTGACTTTTATCTAGTTCCTTATCCGACTTAGTAAAATAACGTTTTGTTATAAAATTGTATTGTAAAGTAACTGTTTTTAGACAAACGCTAGAATGCTAAAAATTTTGCGTTTTAAATTTGAGGAATGAAGTTCTTTTGCAACAACGAACAGCCAGCGGCCATTTCCATATCCATTTGTAGTGTAAAGTACAAATTTCAATTGAGATAACAAAAAAATATGTATCGATCGACACCGTTTTTGGCATTTGCCACAGATTTGTTGAAGTGAAATAAGTTCACTTTGGAAATACACACCTCAATTGTAAAATACAGTCAAGTAAAATATATCATTGAATGTAATACGAATTAAAACCAAGTTTCACCAAGGTCCTTAAACATTTTCTCTTCGCTGAAGTATTTGACATCTTTTTTTTGTTATTCGTGTACTAACAAGCACATCCTAATAAGAAGGTAGTCAAACCTATGTATGCATGAGCCTAGACGAGCCAACGCATACATAGGCCGACGCGCACAGATAAATGAATAATACTATATCAATGTAAAATGTGATGAGTTAAAACTGTATATATTAACTTAGTTGATATGATGTAAAACACTAGTAAGAAGTCGTCCATAAACCACGTAACGCTCTTAAGCGGGAGGGAGGGAAGACTGACAACGTTTACATAGCATTACAAGGGGGAGAGTGGGTAACTTTTTGTTGTTACATAACACTTTTCCCTCTCAAAAAGTATATAGTATGATTATAAATTGCATTCTTATTTGACCTTTTCTGTGCCGAGCATAATTTCACAACCTGATAAGCTATGAAGTTTTAAGCAAAAATAGAACCTAAATATCTTTTAGAAAGTATATTAAATGTTTCTTTAACATGACATTATTTTTATTGACCATATTATAATCAAATCTCTGCAATTATATATTTTAAATCATCCAAATTTGCCTAGCAAACTAGGTTTTAAGTTGTGCGAGTTAACTACTACTTAATCGGTTAAGGTGGATAGTTACGTAACTTTTGAGACGGAGGGGGAGTCAAGCTGATTGTGAACATGGTGTTACATGGAGGGAGGAATGCTAAAAAAAAGTAAGACAAAATGTTACGTTATGGACGAGCCCTGAGTTGTATTTATATTTTCAGTCCACATATTTTCTGAAATAAATATTGTTAAAATAAACTATAAAATGTAACGATAACTTGAATTGTTACGTAAGTTCTTATTTCTTGAGCGAATTGCATAATATAGGTGTCAACTGCATTGCATTCAATTCCACAAAGACGTTTAGCATTGAACTCTGTTTGACCGTTTTGTTTAATGCATTAATACTCGTAACTACAAAGCGCCATCACAAAGTACACAATAATTTACGACTATTTTAAAGCAACTTCTCAAAAGACTATTGTAAATTTATTGACAATAATAATTGTGCGCAAACGTTGATAAATACTCGACCTCATTTATTTTTCATTGAAAGTCGTAAAGAGTTAAATCAAAATATTTACTGATTTTTAACAGTCAATATATGTTTATTGGTCCAATATAGAATTAAAAGTACAATATAAAACAGGGCTGTGAAGCAGTGGCGTAGCTGCTTCATAGTGAACTTATGCAAAGCATGAGGGTCTCCGCTGACTAGAGGGCCCTTAATCTGTCTAGACTCAATATCCGATTTGACGTAAAATCCCATTTACTACTAAAAGCAATATACTCGTCCATGGAATGCAGAATATCCCAAGTAAATGTATATATATCTTCTAAAGATTTGTAAAAAGAAAAGTTTTTGCAAAGTTAGTCACAAAAATCTATGTATTTTAATATTGAATACAGTTCTTCTGTAACAAGTCCAATAAATGACGTATTATAGTGTACACGATATACGTAGGACGTAAATGGATTTCAAATAACTTATTAATGAATTTTCAAACCTTAAATCGAGAAAGAAATGTTTAAATCGATAAATAAAATGTATTTTCTAATACATTTACTACCATTATAGTTCTATGTAAATAATAGTAGTTACTAACTCATACGGATTATTATTTCATCTCATTTTTTTTCAAGTCTTGTAAGGGAGGGCCTATAGCATAGAATATAGTACAAAAAAACATAATAAAAATAATAACAAAAGTATCACGTGTTTTCCTAACATTTGCAAGGCCAAAAGAAAAAAGTAAGGAACGTGAAAATATTAATTAATAAATTATGAATTCGTTTACGTAATGTAATTTATTTTTATAATTGCTAGATAATTACATCATAATAAAATTTAGCCCCACAGGCCAGATAAAATAGGGAATCTCTAGAGAAAATTTCTTCATTAAATATTATCCCCAAAATATCACAATGACATTCCGATCAAGAAATAACAGAAATTTATAGATATAAAAAGGGCGAGATAGTGTTCTATATTATTCAGAACGAAGATGTTTTTCTACATCGCCAAAGTGTAAAGAAATGATAAGTGGCATAAGGAAGAAATGAACGGCAGATGTTTGCCAATAAACGATATTATATGTATGGGAAAACTTGCTTTATTCTATAACACCATAAACTATAAGCTATTTGCGTAATCGTTGCAATAGATTTGTTTAATATTACTTTCTGGTCTGCTATTACGTTAAGTTAATGGAAAAAATATAGTTTTTTTAGATAAATGTTTATTCATTAAACTGCTTTCTTAAATTATGTAGACTATTACTTAAATTATGTAAGACGGTATACATATTGACCGTGTTTAGATAAAAGGGAGTAATCCTCACAGACAAAAAAATACATGAGGCACAAAAAACGTGTTTTAATGATTTTTAGTCAGTCACATTAACACAAACTT
>JAPMAE010002085.1:0-17935 GCA_036584705.1 Rhyacophila sp. 25_7 | reverse complement strand
GATACTCGCGAAAGAACTTTGCCATCCATAGAATACTGAAAATATATTATATTATTAGTTCTAGTAAACGATAAAAGATTGAATTTACTAATATTGAAATTCAGTTTGTTACGTCTACCTCAGATTAATATATTATTTATATCAAACTGGAGTTGATTTTTTTAATCTTTGCCTAATCGAAGTATTGTCGCCTCGTGGGTGAGTGGATACGGCATTCGAGGCCCGTGCCAGTTGTAAATGAACAAAGTGTTCATTTGTATTTTAGCCAGGACATAAACCCGAAACGGTTGAGCTAATAATTGACTATTATTAATTGTAAAACAAAATAACTGTCAAAACAATTTTCACATTTTGGAGATCCATATGGTTTGTTACGGAGCGGATGTGGTCAAAATAAAAAAGAAAGATAATAATCGAACTAAGTACATAGTTGATATATGCATAATATATTTAATATTAAAACGCATTAAATTATATTCAAGTCGAATGCACTGTAGTGCATATGGGAAATCCCCGACAAAGAAAATTCTCTGTATGCGAACCGCGCACTACTTGTTCCGTATTCAGCTGAATGCATACAGCTTCGAGAAAGGTCTATTTCATTTTATATGCGCGAGTTTTTGTCTGTTTATTTTGCTGTGCTGTTTTTGACAAGATGGCATCCAATCGCGAACTACGAAAGCTTCGGAAAAGCTCATTCGAACCCTAATTTTATTAGGAAAAGCTTTTTCGTTATTGTTCATTACATCGATTTGTTTTTATTTATTAGCGCATAACTATAAAGTGTATTGGATTGTACAGTATTATAATATGTACAAGTAATATTATAATACTAAATGTGTGATTGAAAAATGAAAATATGATTTTCAATGTGTAAGATACAAAATAAATAAAAAAAACTGAATAATAATCAATAAAATTACAGTTAAAAATTTATGAAAATCAACAAAAAAATTGAGAAATATTTGTTTACGAGTATTTAAACAAAAAAATATCTGAACGTATTTAAATTACCTGTTATAATATTATATTTTTATATAAGTAAACAAAATAAAATATCAATAGATATACTACATCATAAATATTTATTTTCATAATTATAAACTATTTATAACTATATGGCATACGTTTTTCATCATCGTACTCGTATGTTTAACATAACACCTAAGCGATTCCCCAAAAATCAAGAAAAATCGATTTATATGAAACCATGAAACAAAGAAATATTTTTTTCTGAACAAGAAATATATACTCGTATATTTCATATTATCGTGTCCGGTCCGAAGTGAACAATAATATCCTCAGAATGTGAAGATTTCCTTGACAAATAAATTTAGGAGTAAAAATTGCCAGTTTTCAATTAAACCAGTTAAGGTCATGTCTTTGTTCTAAATGCATTTGAAAAAACATGTGAAATTTTTTCCAGTTACAGAATTCATCCCTATCCTCTAGCCTTTGAATTGTAAGTTGTATGCTCTATCCAATCACCGACAAAAATAGTCAAATACTCGTATTAAAAATTTAAAATATTTAATACTTGTTTAAAAGTTATAATGAAATATGATTTTCATTATCTGAAACCATGTCATGCCCCTTGGGCCGAGCTTATGGATACCACATGTTGTCTTTTTGCATTCTCCAATGTCATGCCGGCGTTCCGTAACTCCGCCTAATACATTCCATCTACGGTGTTCCGCGACCGGATGACGGAATGCGGTTGAATTGAAAAAGAGGCAGGGCCGGTTGAGATGCAGTTCAGACACTCTCAGCACATGGCCAAGCCGAGTCCAACGCCTCATCTTCACTTTGGATTTGATGAGAGGCTGTATGGTATGTTCTCTTATCACCGCATTTCGTGTACAGTCATACTACCATACACCCAAAATCCACGAACTTAGTAAGTGATTATTTTGAGACTTGAGAGACTTTTGAGAGTTGTCATGATTCACTACCAAAGAGCAGCACTATCAGTATTGAAGCATTAAATAGGCAACATTTCACTTTGACCAAGTACATATGTGTATGTCAAACATTTTACATTAAGTTGGAAGTTATTCCTGCAAGTCCTATTCGGATATCAAGGTTTCTTTGCGAAGTGCACTCCTATTTCTGTCTATAGATGTTAATGGAGAAATGCGGATCAGGACAGGCAAGTTTTCAATCAAAACTCAATTTAGATATAGTCTTACCTTTTTTAGAAGCTCACTAAACAGTTATTTTGAGTCAGGTGCCATGATTTGCTACCATAGAACAGCACCGGATATATAATTAATTAACTATTTAAGTAAAAGTACGTATATTCCGGATGATTACAAATCTTTTGAAAAAATCGATCGAGTTATTTTCAATCAGTATACTTAAAAATATATGGTAAGTGATATTGTCAATTTTAAGCAGATGCGATAAATATCATTAATGGAATAGATTTTTTTTTTAATATTCGTATTGATTATTTTATGCCATACATACTCTTTTGGATATGTGGAATTCTTCCAAAACATTTTAATGTTTCATATCACCCGTGTTTATATAAAAAGGATTAACTCTCACAGATTTTTTTTGACATGAGGCACAGAAAACGTTTTTTAAATTATTTTTAGCCAAAGTCACATGACACAAACTTGAAGAGCATTTTGACCAACACATTCGTGTTTTATTTTTCTGATCTAACAATTAAAAAAGTTATTAAAGAAAGATCATTAAAATTGAGGGTTAATGCTTTTTTTCCTTTCCACACAAGCTTAGAAGATCATTCTTTTTTCAAAATATAAAGCTAAATGTTGATAATAATTTGGTATATTTGGCTTAACTCTTTTTGACAGAACATGTACTTAATTGTGTACATTGTGATTATCAAATAATAGCGCTTTTCAAAAAACTGAGGGTTAAGCCTTTTTGCTTAAACAGGTTCGATATATTCCCGTTCATTTTGAATAAGTAATAATTTTACAATGCTATTCAAAAGCTCAACGTATAACCTACAAAAGACAAGAAGATATGAATTATTTAGGAAGAAATAGGGTTCGTCATAAAATATTATGCATCAATACGATTTACATAAAAGTAAGATTATAATGTTATTCGATACAATGTAAACACATTAAATATATATTTCTCTATTATCCTCAAATTAATAATTATCGCAATTTTGATTGGCGAACCGATCCCATTTGTGCTTAACCGTTCTAAAATTGGTCAATTAAAGTATACAGCTTTAGATTCGATAGGCATATACGAGAGTGTACATTCACGGGTGGGTTAGTAATTTGAGACAGGAAATGAGAGTCTATAAACAAACCAGGGGTGATTTTAGTACGCGTGTCCATTGTTTTCGGTTACTGCTAGAAAATATATAAATTTATTTACGGGTTTATTTCAATAGTTAATGGAGTATTTGGTGCATTTGAAAATAACTTTCATGTATAATGGGCTCAGCTATTTTCCCTGATTAGTTTGTTCTAACCATTTCATAATGATTTTTGGTATTTTAGTATTTTAATATGTATGCGATATTTTCACTCGTGTACTGATTTTCATAAATGTACGACATATAAAGCGTTTAGTGATAAAAAGCGATATAAGCAGATTTTGTCGAAATCGATAAAAAAAAATACATTCGCATTTTATGCACAATTTTTAACTATCGGTGAAAATTTTATGTTCTAAAACCTAATATAAACTTATGAAAAAAATTAATAAAAAGTGAAATATTCATGCATTGGAATGTTTGAAATCTGGTTGATTTCGCACGTACTTAAATATTTATGTTATTGTATCAGCTAACAAGCTTTTTTTTGTTTATGCTTTTGTGTGCTTAATTATTTTTGCCAAATTTGTGTCTTGACTCTCTTGACATCTACGACGACGAATCTGAATCAAAAGACTGGCTCAAACAAACAAAAAACCGATTAATTAAAAATTTGAAGCAAGGGTCAAAAATTGAAAATGTTAATCGATACCTTAGACTTGTAAGGTTTTGTTATGCAATACTGGATATCTTAATACCTATATTATAAAGCGATCTCATTTTTTCGTTTTTGGGTTTAGGTTACCTTAGGAATATTCAGGGGTATCCGATTTATTCCTTAACTGACATAATTGCGTCTGATTTTAAAATTATAAATATGGTTCGTTTCGAAATCTAGTTGAAATAGTAACTAAAATGCAATTATAATAAAACTGCTCATAAGCAAAGAAATTTTTCGCACTTCGACGCATGGTGATACCACCCCATGCAGCTCTGATATGGGAGTGATTAAGATAAAATTAAGCATTTAAAGCAAAGATTCTTTCATACGGTATCAGGAAGGCGGCCGCGCACAATCACGGCTGCAAATATTGGCGGGTAAGTGGGGGGGGGGGGGAATTTGAGATTAAACTCTTTAGCTTACAAAAGAAGTGGCTTTCCAAATTTTAAAATTGAATTGAATATAACTTTATCAAATGAAATAAGTAAAGAATAGAATCAGATCAATTATTAATAAAAAAGTTGTATGATGTTGTTGATTTTTAAAATAATCTCTAATTTCAGTCTTTTGCTTATTAACCCAACTAGACTTTACTCAAAGACGAGAACACTATCATGAGAAATAATTATATTGCAGCATCTTTGATGAAGTATATATTCTGTCATTGTTGATTTGGTATTTTCTTAGAAAAATCTTTTATAAAATATTACAATATGGTACAGTTATCATAACGTATTTAATTTTTTTTTAAATAATTTAACTGTTGTATCATTTTCATTCATTTTTATTTCACCTATTTTTAGGCTGAAAATATAGCTGAAATAAAAAATATTTCATTTCATTAATATTCCAAATTATACCCGAAATATTGCATATATAGGTAAAATATCAAAAATACTTAAAGGCACTTTTCACTATAAAATACATTTATTTCATGAAATGTTTATTTTTTTTTTGTTATTGAAGCAGTTTTGATTTCTAATTAATACACATCGAAACTAAAATTAAAATGCCATTAACTAAGAGATAAAGACGTGATAATTTATGTATGACTCAAATTGAAAGAAGCGTCTATTTTTTTATTAGTTTATAATGTATGTACCTGGGAGAAAAACTACACTATGTCAAAAATTGTACTTTTCACTAAGCCTGTTTAAAGTGGTTTTGGTGTTGTTTCCCTCGGATAATAATATGTAACATATTTTTAATATTTCCTTTTGTCATATTCTTTTCTAGTATAGTTACAATATAATTGAATATATCACTTAAAAGAGCGTCGCACTACATATACGAGTACTAAACTAAACCGATATCTAATTTTTCCAAATAATAACATATAGTAGATTACCTCTTTGATATAGATATTTGATTTATATATAATTTTTAATTGGTTAATACTTTTATACATTAAAAATGCCCCCATACTTAATTTTAAATAAAATATGTATTTCTTAGTAAGTGTTCATATTTTATTACTCGTTTTTTCTTTTAACTATATCTGCTCTAAAACAAAGCAAATGAATTATTTTCACAATTCGAAGATTGTTTTGAACGATTTTTTACAAGTAATAATTGTCAATTATTAACTTTACCAATTTGATCCACATCCTGATTTCAAATACGCATAAAAAAATCCAATATCCATTTTTTTCAAACTACTGGATTTGAAACCGCAACCCTTGAGTCGGGTGCGCTACCTTCTCATCAACAAAGATGCCAGATATATTTATATACTCAAATAAGTACAAACAAGGTTATAATATTTTATTATTATGTTGATATAATCAAATACAATATACACCATCCAAGATTTTTTTTTAAATATTTATAGTAACAAAGGTTAGTTGGTCTATAGTCACCCTAAACTGAACAACCGTTGCGCATTGTTACCAAAAAGTACAATAGAGTATTGATCAATGATTTGTTACCAAGTTGAATGAGAGCTTTCATAATATTATATAAATTTACCCCAATAGAGTATAAACTTTGCCTAATCGAACCGTAATATTGATTCAAGTGCTTTGATGGGTATTTGGTTTTCAATTTTGTGAAATTGGAAACGCGATATTACAAATTTAGCAGCCTTTGGAAATTTGGAAATTTCCCATACAAAATAATAAGGTAAAATATAATTTATTACTAGGTAGTTATTGATTGGAAGGCTATGTTCATTTTAATGATCAATTTTCTTTCTGAAATGTGATGAACGACGAAAAAATGAAAGCAGGCTAGGCATTTATGAAAGAATTTTTTTAAGAGTTTTTGAAGGCGTAATATTATATAGCATGTGGCAAAGAATTATTACAACAACTTTATTAAATTTACCTAAAATGAATTTTCAAACTTTAACCTTTTGTCGTATACGTGTGAAAATCGAATCAATATCATTTCCTTATTTTTCAAATTGCAAAACTAAAAAAATCAAAGAATTTAGGATCACTACTAACATTTTGTCGCCTTTCGTTAAGCTAGTAGACAGCGCGTACGCTTATCAAGCGAAGGTCTTGTGTTCAAGGGCCATACTGGTTGCAAAATGTTTATTCATTTGTATTGGAGCCAGGACACAAACCCGAAACGGTTGAACTAATAATTGACAATTACTATTAGTAAAAAAACTGTCAAAACAATCTTCACATTGTGGAGATCCAGGTGCTTCGTTTTAGATGTTTTTAAAAGAAGACTAACACTTAGCTTTACGATTAATTTAGCGCTATAATATCTTAAAGATAAGGAGACACAGATATACGAATCTTAGCTATGGTATATCTAGAACAATCAAGATGGGATTTGAAGAAATGTTGGTAGGAAGTATGCTCATCTGCCGTTTCAGAAGGAAATATAGTAACAATATTACAAGGTATACACAAATTTTGACAACAGATGACTGGAAGGAGAGAGCTAGAGCTGAAAAAACCTTGAGGGAGGTTGAGCATTTTTGCATGAACCTAAATAGATTATACTGCTTTATGGTAATAAGTTACTAATAAATATTTTATTAATGCGATTATTTGTTTGTTATTACAAAAAATATAAAAACGATACTAAAAAAATGTATATTCTACAAGGGTGAATTAAGTAAGTGCCTAAATCATATCTCAACCGAGCATGCCCCTTTTTCAAGCCAATCGGATTCCGTCGTACCGGGAGGATGTATTCGGAGTTACGGGACGCCAGCATGACATTGGAGCATTCAAGAAGACTGGTCAGTGACAGGGACTCATGGAGGCAACATGTAGTGTTCATATACGAGTACTTCGTCTAAGTAGCGTAAGACGGCTTAAAAAAGATAAAGATACGGGCCGTGTTTAGACAAAAGGGATTAATTCTCACAGAACAAATTGTACAGGAGGTATAATTTTTTTTTTAATGATTTTTAGTCAAAGTCACGTAAACATAATTTTTAAGTACGTGATAACCAAGAAATTAGTTTTTTATTTTCCTGATTTGATAATTAAACAAGTTATTAAAAGATAATCATTAAAATTGAAGACGAACGCTTTTTGATTTCCATACAAACTTAATAGGTCGTTCTTTTTTCAAAATCCAATGCTGAATTTCGATAATAATTTGGCATTTTCGGTTTAATTCATTTTGACAGAACGTATATTTAGTTGTGTACATTGTGATTTTAAAATAAAGCACTTTTCCAAAAACTAAGGATTAAGCCCTTTTACTTAAACCGAGTCAATATATAGTTATACCTTTTTCATGTAATATTTTTGGAAATTTTTATTTAAGTATTCTTAACTTTTTTATGAACTTGCATAATTTTGTACTTATTTTAATTTATAGTATTTTATTAACTTCACAAACTATACTAAAATATAACAATTAAAACCGATTTTTGTGTTATATATAGTAAAAACGTTAGCAGATGAAAGCAGTGTTAGTTTAAATATAATGCTATGGATATAGTTTGAAAAATTATTAAAATTAAATTATTATATATGTCATAATCCACTTATCAAAATAAGTATAACACGTCAGAATCAATTTAATATTTTGGTAAAGTGTGTGTATATTATTTAATTATTGTATAAATTAAATGGGGCCTGTATTTTCAAAGTGAACTTATTCCACTTCCACAAATTTGTAGCAGATGCCAAATAACTGTTTACGGTGTCGATATTACATTTTTTTTAATCTCCTTTGCAAATTATGATTTACACTACAAATGAATAAAACAAAAAATATGTAATATCGATACCGTAAACAGTTATTTGGTATTTGCCATATATTTTTTGAAGTGAAATAAGTCCACTTTGGAAATATACGCCTCAAACATCATACACAATTGAAAGTATTTTATTTATAATGGCCTTTACCTTATCAATTGTAATAAATACGGTGTGACTAGTTACCCACAAATAATCATCATGTGATTATTTTCAACAAACGAATAAATGTAGTTATTTGGTATTTCGATGGCAAAGTTAACTCATTTCTGGGTTCTTTAGATTGTGTTATACATTAATTCCATGGTGTGCGCTTATAAAGCCAATAAAGGTTCTCCGTTCGCGAATTCGGTTGGGTCGTTTATTCTTAGCCTAACAGCAACACTGCTTCTGGATTAGCCTTGCTAATAAAAACACTCTAAAATCAAAACAGAGTAACTGCACGTAGTATTAAATATTTATCTAAATGTATTGCAACTACTTACGAGTAAAGTTAAGTCTTCAATAACGCGGTCTTTATTTATGCGAATAAAAAAATGTTACATAAGATAATAAGGATCAGATGTTAAATTATGGAAAACTTATTCTGTTAATGAAAATGATTCAACATGCAAGGGATTAAAAACCTGTATAAAACCGTATAAGATATTTTAATAAAAATATATTATAGAGCAAGCAGCGGACTCTGGATTGATTTTTGTGGGATGAACATCGACAAATGAGCCAAGTTTAGTGATTTAAAAAATACTCAAGTTTGAATAAATATGTAGCTGCTCTATTTTTTGATTATATCTATTATATTTGAAAATGATTAACATATGCCTAATTTCTGTAAGGTCGCAACATTTACGCAATATTTTAAAAATACTTAATGTTTGATATTATCTTATATGTCATACAAAACATAATAAATATTTAATTACTGATTAACTATTGGAGCGATTTATATAATATATCAATATATTACGACTGATTCGTTTGACGGCATTTCTAGTATGGGTGTGTACTTAAATCTGTAGTGACAGCCTCATGACAACGGAAATATATACAATCAACTCAAAACTATGAATAATATTTGAACATTGATTAGAGAAGGGTCATCAATAAACCACATATCGCTCTTGGGAAATAGAAAGAGGTGACTACCAACGTCTACTTTGCATTACAAGGGGGAGGGTGGGTTAATTAAAATTTTTAGGTAACACTTTTTTCTCTAAAAAAGTGGATAGGAGTTGATTTTTGTCGCTTTTCTTTAAATTTATTATGTGAAAAGTTATGTAATCTTTGAAATGAAGAAGAGAGGGGGGATCAGTCGAATATATATGTATGGTGTTGTGAGAAGAGGAAGAGAGTTAAAAAATGTATGATTTGTGGACGAGTCAGTAATATATTATTTAAAATATTTTTAAAAATAAACATTATACTTTTTTATTACGAGTTTCGATTTCCGCCATCAATTTCATTTTTAAAAATATGTAACAGTTTATAATCTAAAGTTTTATTCATTGAAAAAATATATTATTTTTACAATTAACCGATCAAGTGCCAGAAACGAATTTATTCTTAAACTTAAAACGTAGTTTGCTAGACAACTTTGAATATTTTGGATGTTTTTAAATATGCAAATGCAAAGATATGACTATATTATTATCATTAAAAACAAAGTCATAATAGAGAAATATTCAATATACATTAAAAAAATATTAAGGTTCTATGTTTGGTTAAAAATTCACAGATTGCCCGGTTGTGACATTACGTTTGGCAGAGAAAAGGTTAGTGTTATCCACTATCAATCTGTAAGTTAAAGCTATAATATTGAAATTAAAGCATACTTATTTCCACACTATATATTTAAATGAGTCTTTTTTAATAGAATTATAAAATTTCAGATTGAAGGTTTTCCGATCAGACTTTTATCGCCATATTGTGTATAGAGAATCGTTCAATTTACTCTACTCAATGCGAGCGCAAGTAATAAGTAACACACTCTAACTACACCCTGTATTAGCAATCAAATGTAATTTACTAAATTACTAAAGTTGTAGAAGCAAGTACAGCTTAAAACGTGGTCGGCAAACATGTATTCCGTTCTCACAGGGTGTTCTCAAATGCTTCGATACGTTTCAAGAACTGCTTCACTAAAATATCGATTAATTAAACTCTCTCGCTGCCATATTATTATTTCTGTAGTTACCGTGTGCTTTTGATTGTAAAATCATATATAGTAATATGTGAGTATTCAATTAATCGGTTCAGTGTTTTACTAAACTGGTTAAGTTGGAATTTTATCAGGTAATCGAGACATTTACAGTAAAGTAATCGGCATTTAAAAAAAATACCCTTTTGTATATGTATTATTCGACACTATAAAACTATATCGTATGATAAGCATGTAGCGATAGTGTTGGGTAACTTAACCATTTTCCATGAATAAATCAAGAGAGATTCAATCAAATACTATTTCTACGTGTATTCAGCAAAGATACGGAATACTGAGATGACTTGAAACGACGCTGAAAATTGACTAGCAATAAGGATTAATATCAACGTCATACGTCGCCATATAATTTAGCTTGCACATAATAAATTGATTACTTTAATACACTTACACAATACATGTGAAGTTATTTTTTTATTCTATTGTCGGAAACAACCATAGGTTAACTAAAACTTTAACTAATTACTATTCAAACTATTTTTTGATAATTACCTCGGTTCTTCTATCAACAGTTTATTTTTAACATCTTTCATAATCAATATTATATTTAATCTTACAGTCATACTTACGTAGGACTTTACTTTAGAATAAAAGTTCTAAGCTCTTACTAAGCTTTTTCATGTAAACTAATCATGACTAATTTTCCAAAGGTATATCCCAAAGCTATTACGTTAATATATAATTATTCTCTCAATTATGTTTCATATGACACTTAGGATACAGTCAATTTACTCGAAAAAATTTCATCCATTGAGACATTTTCAACGCACTTCTTTTCCTTTAAGAAACCAGAACAAAAATAACGAAATAACTATAAATAGCTTTATTACTAAAAGAATATATAATATAATCAAAAATACAGAGAAATAATATATATTCTTTATGTTAATAAATAATCTATTCAATCTGAATATCTTTAATTTTAAATGGAAATCTTAGCTCTTCAAACCACGTACATAAATTAACATTTTTTTTTAAATTCTGATTTGTTACACATTATTTACTCTCAATTTATAGTGAAAGGCCACTATATTGACATAAAAATACAGTTTTATATTTTTAACTTTTGAGATTATTTTTAAATATTATTTTTATTTTTATTTGTTATAATAATTAAATATAACTATGTCATCGTTATCAAACTTTCTAATAAATATTTCAATTAGACCTAATTTGTCTTATCACAGACCACACTGTGAAAACTCTAAAGTTTGACATGAAAATGAGCAATAAGGAACGCATACATTTATTGCCATTAAATTGTTGCATTTCTAGCGGTTTTCGAGCTGAAAAAATGTTTTAATAACATCAATGTCCGAAGATGAAAATCACTCCAACAACATGATTGCACTTTCTTCAGAACATGCACATTGCCTAAGTAGATATTTATGTTGCATCGTTATATTTTACTTTACATTTCATACAGTAATCGAAGTTCATTGAACATTATCAGTAATATTCATAAAAATTATTCGTGTTGAAACTATAAGAATATTTTATAGTATTGAAAAGTAAACTTAATTTTATGTTGAATAAATAAGGAATATTGTTGTATTTAAAAATATATATATTATATATAGATGAAAACATAGGGTGTCTGAGTCTATTGCATAATTTTAAAGAAGATTATAAAACTAAAATAAATTGAATTGGTTAATGAAAATAATGAAATTTTCAAATAATAATTATATAAAATCATTGGGTCACACTCGTGGGTGAGTGGATAGCGCATTTAATTCACAAGTCAAGGGTCTAGGGCTCAAATCCCATAGTTGGGAAAATTTGTATATGTTTTTTCATTTGCATTTGAAACCAAGTCATGGACGAAATTGATTTAGCTGATAATTGACAATCTTTAAAAATCTGTCAAAACAATCTTCATATTGTGAAGATCCATATGCTTCGTTTCTGAGTATATATGGTTAAAATAAATAAAAATCTATATTTTTTTTATTTATCCAAACTTTATATAGTAAATACTCAATTTAAAATAAACATTCACTGACTTCACCATATTTATGACATAACCAATAATATAGCTAGTTAATGCAAAACTAAGAAAGAGCTTTTTGGTTTAATGTCTACAAAATTGTTCCTAAAACAAATGAAATGTGTTAAAAAAGTATCTAAATCGTAGGTCGATTACTAAATGAATTAAAAAAATATTTACTCTCGCCACACAACAATACCACGAAGGCCCCCAGTTTTGTTATACATACGTATTGAATGTACACAATTTCAGACTCCCCTATAGGGGTGCGTCTTCATGTATTGCACTATTTTGCTATTTGGTAGTAACGTTCACAACAAATGATATCCGTAGTTTAGATTTATAATTATACACTTTACGGTGAAGTGGTTGTTGACAAGTTTCTAAGTCTTCGTGTCTTAGCCTGAATATAAATACATAAATAATACATGAAAAATGTACATAATACATCTTTTAACACTATTTACTACTTTATTTTACATGCTACAAGGATTTTTGAGACTATTGAAAAAGATGGATCTAATAATTATTTGTTAAATATTACCTTTTTTTAACAAAAATAAACCATAGCTAAGTAAAATCCTATACCAATATTCTTTTTAATACACGTTCATTAGACAACAAATTAAATAAATATATCAAAATTCAAAATATATCACTGTACAAACCTAATAAAAGAAAACTTATTGTATGTACTCGTACATTCAAAATATGCATACAAAAGCTTATACTAATACTGTGAGAAAAAATTTGATCCATATCAGTAAAATAATCTCACTAAATGAGATATTAGAGAATTTGGTTTGTATACAAATATAGCATTGTTATACATTTTATTAATAGATTTGATCATGGTGCAATTACTTAAATATGGAAGAATGTAGCGAAATATTCATATTGTTGAATTTTAATATCGCAAAATTACTATCGAAAAAAAAAACTATTTTTTATTATTATATCTGATTTGATTTGAAATAGACCTAGGTCTATGAAGATTTTTTTTTACGAATATTAGTTTTAAATTAGTAAATTAATCGTTTTTGGGTTGATTTCCTAAGAAATAAAAATGAATAAACATTTCATAAAATTTCCGACCATTTACGGGAACACATTAGCTTAATGAGAACAATATTAGTTTGCCAATTAGTACACTAATATCTAAGTACCATTGAGGGAAATCTGTTTTACACTAACTGATCAAAGCTGGATGGCATCCACTCGCGTAAGGCAGACGTACCTGTTCTTTCAAAATGTGTCAAAGTTACGATGTGAAACGACTCACACCCTTATATTGGAGCAGTAAATTTTTGAGTGGACATGACAAGCTTGTATACAAACCAGATTACAGATACTGACATGGCCAAAATCCGGCTGAACACATTCTATAGGAGTGTCCGCTGATGATTTCATCTCGTATGGACTTATTCACCAGAATATGTACTCATACAAGTCCAACAGGGCGCAAATATGATATCTGCCGGGGCCAATTTTATTACTTTTTCAAGACTTGCGACATTTTGTGGGGAGTAATTTCGCGCAGACCCCCAAACTGATTTATTGTCCTTAAGCTTGAGCGGTCAGGTCGATTGAGTCGTTATCACACCGGGTGCACAAGTCACCTCGTGTTATAGAAGATTATATGAAAAACTAATTAGTTTTCATTTATTTCCTCTTTTAACTTAGTTTTTGGATTTAGGTGCATGGTGATACAGTCCCATGCGGCTCTGCTACGAACAGGTTTAAAATCATTCGTGGGATAAAAAAATCATTTGCGAAAGTGTCAGGAAAGTGGCTGTACATAGTACTGTTTGCATTTACCGACGTGTCAGTGGTGGGTTCGTAAAACTTGTAATCGAAGTATAGAATAGGCAATAAAATGAGATTATAAGCTTCAAGATCAAAAGCTTTCAAAACTCTTGTTCACTTTTCCACTAAGCTTTCTCTCATATTCATTGTATTGGGCAAACAATTCTAACAAAGTGTTTCTCGAAGTGTCCATTACACTACAAAGTTTTAAGCCTTGCAATCATTATGTCATATCATGCACGTGAGATATACATTTGGTGTAATGCCACAACAAATAATATATTGACCTCACCACATGAATAGATTCCGGTATAGTCGAAAAATAAGTTTATAACATATGTAAAATATTAATGGCTGAAGTTGGTTCAGTGTGGAATGAATATTTTTATCAGACTTTTTGAAAATAAGTTCTTTGTTGCAACACCTATCGGATAAATTTCATTTATTATCAAATAAGTATTCACAAAAAAAACACACTTTATAATTTGGTGTATTGTTTAGATTGTGGTAAATGAGAGGGTAATATTTTCATTGTTTTGACAGTTTCGGCAAAAGATTGATATTTTTTCAATTAATCAATATTGAAGGTTTTTTTTTAATATTATTTAAAGGTTAACAGTACAGTTTGTTCGCGGAAAGTATATTCAGAAATATTTTATATATATAAATTTATAAATAAATGTCGAATGTATGACATTTAAAATACCTAATAAATAAATGAATAAGCAGCTAGAAGACATAAGTGCTTTGGTGAAATGTGCCATACTGATCTTCTATGTCCATTTGACATAAAGGCGACTAGTTAGAGTTTCACGAGCAAGTACACATATCCAAAGAGGCGTACAAACTTTAACCACTTTTATAAACTTTTCTATTAAGTATAATTACTGGGTTTACTGTCACTTAAGCCATATGGCGCCGTCATTTTGCTACACATCGTGATTGTCAATATGCTTTACACTTGGCGCCCACCACCTAAAAAAGTCTAGTTCACTTACTTAGAAATATAAAAATATTAAATTATGAAATTAAAATCAATTCAAACATCACAGTGTCTCATTTTCATAGTTTTATCACATTGGTATGATAAAATTACAATGTGTCAAGAAAAATTTTTGTTCTTCTCACAGTGTATTTAACTTCAGTACATTAACTTAATATGTTGATTATACACTTCATACTAGCTTATTAACGACCGTCAGTTTATTTTGAGGGAATACAAATAAATATCTTACTATGTATTTTTTGAGTAAAAAAATGTAAGAACAAACGTTACGCAGTTTATCGACGACCCATAATAGAGTATTGCTGTACTGTCTTATTTGTCTCCGATCTGAAAAGTCTTCCAAACCAAAGCTTAGACAATTTTAAATTAACTCAGTATTTATCAATGGTCATCTTATAAACCCATCTCTGTGATACAAGATAAACATATCAAACCTTTAAGAAATGAAACAGACCTTAATTTACGTACTGTTTTGTTTAATAACAGTTCATAAAATATTATTATTTAGAGTTATTTGAAATGAATTCATTGAAATATTTTATTTTCTGCCAATTTATGGTGAAAAGCCTTGCATACTAATTCTTTCTAGATATATTTTGAAAATCTAGACCTATTTCAACCGTAAAGACTTTTAGCTGACTTAAAATATTTTAACAGATGAAATTGGTTTTGATTATTTTAATATATGTACTGTGGATTAAAGTCAATAATTGTATTTACAATTTAATGAGTCATTTAAAGTAATTGAAACATGAGAAATTGAATCAAATTGCTTATTCAACATTACATTAAAAATAAGTAAAATTCTTTTACACCACAGTTTGATTCACCACTCACAGTAAATATGTATCATTTGCAAAATAGCTACATTGAGAATTCAAATTACATATGACACCTGTCTGTCCACGTGAAAAGTTTTTAAAATATACCTCTTCAGATATGACAATGGGTATATGCATGCTAGCAATTATATAGGTGAAAGTATTTTTTTTTATTATGGCCATGGGCTCTTATACTCGTTGCATAATAAGTAAATGTAAGGCAAAAACGAATGTGATGTATAACATTGCCTGTGCGGATTCAGATTTTTTCATGACTAGCGGTCGGTGTACAGCACACCAAGAAGGTCGATACTTTTTAATATCTGGGGGTACACATCAGTGGAAATGACACCTCGCAGAGAGAGCTCGCTGGACTTGCTGGTGTAAAGCCCGTGCAAAATGTCTGAGACTAACAGCTGTACTCCGTTAAAACTAAATGCCACCTTTTCAATGCTTGCATATTCGCGGTGTTGTTTTATGGCAGCGAATCATGGCACCTTACAAAATCTCAAAATAACCGCTTACTGAACTACGAAAACAGATACTTGCGGCGTGACTATGCGTGAAATAAGGTGATAAGGAAACGGCCATCTAAAATGAAGATGAGGCATAGGACTTAGTTTGGCCATGTGACTTAACCTGATATGCCTCTTCTTCAGACCAACCGCATTCCATGGTCTCGGGAGGCATCAGGGCGGTATTCAGCAGAGGTCCAAGACGCCGGCATGACATGGAAGTATCCAAAAAGACTAGTCAGCGATAGGGACTCGTGAGGGCAACATATGGTGTCCATATGCTTCGGTTAAGGGACGTGACATGGTTTAAGATAAAGAAGAAAAAAGTGCAAAAAAGATTGTACTACAGTTTTTTAACCATATCCGTTCTGAAGATTGTAGAAATAATTATTAATTAATAGATCAACCGTTTTGGGTTCGTGTCCTGACAACAAATACAAAATGAATAAACATTTGACAAATTATGCAACCAGCACGGACCTTGAATTCGTGATCCCGCTTGCTAGGCGTACGCCCTATCCACTAGCCTAACGAGTACTACACTGTACTAGAGTACAATATAATATACAAATATATCACTCAAATGTGATGTGTAGCCGAGAAACACCATTAAATGATTATGTAAGTTATTAAAAGATGGTTCTGTTTAGTAATATATATCATTTAATTTATCATGATCATAAATAGTTTTATGTAGGTATTAATTAAATAACTATGGGATTAAATAGATATTTTTTTTCATAGACGTTTGCATATCAACTTATTTTTTAGGTCTCGACTTTTAACGTAAAATCTAAAGATTATAAATGACATCTAAGCAGGAAGTTAATATTTATTGTCTAATTATGGTCTAAATTACATATAAGATAAAATGTTTGTTCCTAATCTAGCGTTGAATGGGTTAAATTACACTATTTAAATAAAGCGCACTGCGTCGAATTATATCTTAAATTACAAACGGAAACACCTAGTCCGAATTAATAAAACAAATGACTGCTTCTTGAGTAGTTATTATCTTTCTCAGAGTCACTTTAATAATATTATTTCCTTCATTGAGCGTAGGAAGATTTAAGTCGTATTGGACAGAAAATAGGCGCAAGGTGCCTTGCATTCGGACTTCTGGGATAATGTTACGACCATACAGTAAATATTTTAATACACGGGTTTTACTGTAGTCGCAAATATATTTTGCAACCTAAGGAAAGCAAATGATATGGACGAAATATTATCCTAGCTAGTCTGCACAGATGAATTATTGATTTAATTATATTTTATTAAAGGTAATACACTTTCCGTAATATGAATATCAATTATTACTATGGATGTCAATACAAGTAATATGGGTTTATAATGTGACCATAAAACCTATAGCTCTGTGTGAATGTGAAACTTGGAGCCTGACGGAGAAACAAGAAAAGGCAATGTAAGTATTTGAA
>JAPMAE010002084.1:0-14287 GCA_036584705.1 Rhyacophila sp. 25_7 | reverse complement strand
GTCATGTCTGCACGTGATAATTTTAGCATTCGGTGTTCACATGCTTAATAGTAAAACTTATTTGGTCTGCAAAATAAATTGATGATTTCATTGATAATATTATTTACACCCTAAACCAATATATGAATGTCTATCTATCAAAGTTTTATTACTATTTTCGGTTATTGTATTAGTTCAATATTTAAAATAGATGTATCCTACAAGTGTAAAAACAAAATATTTTACTTACAAATCCACACCATCCTTGCAGAACTGATTGTCGAAGTCCAACAGCCATGTTGAATTCTTCGGAGCTATGATGGACTTGATGTTGGGCCCAAAATATGTGAACCTCTTTGACAAATAAGAAAACAACATACAAGTTTGCTATACGATCAAATATAAAAAATGTTTCAATTTTTGCCCTTTACTACATTCGGCTTTTAGATTCGTTATTATTATAAATGATACTAAAGATTTGTTTTTAATCTTTTAACGATGATTTACAATAAAATAAAAACATTCATTTTGCACAAGAAACAATAAAAATTATTAACTTTGTTTTGACAGTGAATATTTCAATTAAATATTTTCTTTCATATTTCATACAACAGAAAAGAGAATTTTGCTTAGTTTATTATATTTTGAGATTCTTGCAATTACATTCGGAATGATTTGAAAACATTTCGTCATTTCAAACTTTAAATTGGAATGATTTCTTCGCAACAGCTTTCACTATTAATAAATGGAATGTCCCCTGGCTTTTTCTTGACCATTTTTTAAAATCTATGCATATACGTCAACAATTTTCAGTAATCTTTGATTAAAAGATAACTATTTTATTTCCAAAGCTCAAATTTACATTCATAGCTTAACCTCTCCAGGAGTGATTTCTTAAATTACAGTTGCACAATTAGATGAATGTTTTTTATTAATTCAGCTTCAAATTTTGAATTTTATTAAATGTATGGAATACTATTGTTGTATAATGTATATTTGATGTATAAATAATGTATAGGAGTATTTTATTGCTTGGTACTTGACGTATATATCGTTTATACTTCTTCAAAGTGAATTTTGAGCGGACGCATATGCATATTCGTACTTCTGTAGAGTTTAATAATTTGTTGTTACGATCATGTGTAGACAACAATTTCAGCTATTTTTATATGCAATAGTCAAACTAATATAATATACGAATTATTTAAACTAAACGCACCGTTAATGTATAACTTAATTATAACATAGTTTATTTAGAAACACCCATATTATATATATACATATATATGTAAAGACATTAATTAAAGTATTAGATATGACATACTAGACGTTTTATGAAAAAAAGTCTAATATGAGAATTTACAAATATTTTATATAGTGAAAAAGCCTCATCATGTCATTTGTCATTATATTAGTCGTAAAAACGACAAACTTAGCATATTATTAAGTATGGTGTCCTATATATAAGCTTGTAATGCGAATGTAACATTTTATTCCAGCTGTGGTGAAATAATAAAATTCTTCGTGCAAAAAAAATAAATCAAACCAAATATACCCGATATTGTATTACTCACTAGCTCTAACATTATTGAATATTCGCCGCCTTATGCATGGCAAAAAAATGATTTCCCGCAATCTGACCTTTGTGGAGTAATTCAAAAAGAAATAGAAAAAAGCTTTTATCTGAGCTTTTAATACAAAGGTAAAATCGTTGGAAAAATTAATGTATGCTTATCTTTTTCTACAAAACTGAAAAATTTGCAAAATTTACTCATATTTTTTATTTAAAAATGAGTCGAAATTCTCATGTTTTAAAAAACAGAACGATATGAAACGTATCATTATATCTTACTTGTATTCAATTATAAACAAAAACAGGTGTTATTTTACTCAACTGTTTTAGAAATAAAAATAATAGTAGATATAACATTTCCGGTTCCGCTTCGAATACACAATACAAACAAACGAGTGTTGTTTTATTAACATTTCAAAATGATTAGTTAGCTGATTTTTTAATACATTGCAAATATTACCTAAATTTTAATAACATGTTAATGAAAACACAACAAGCAAGGTATTTCATTCAGCTACGGAATAAAGCAAAAATTTATATTTTGATGCTGTTTTGTCAGAAAAAATGTTTTTATTTAATCTAACCGGGTGCCAATCATATACGAGATGTAGTATAGATTTTTATCGTGCTTTGTAAAGGTATTTTTATAGTAAATTGATTAGTTTTAAACGTATGGATTCATAAAGATTTTGTACAAGTTTGTTTTAGAACCAATAATTGTATAAATTTGTAAACTTAAGATTTTTATATAAAAGATATATTTTTTTTTAAATATATTTTTGTTTTTATACTGTTAAGTTACTTTACATTAACATATATTTATGATAATTTAAAAATTACTATCATGAATAATATAATATTTATTAACTAATATTTTGAAAAAAATCAATTTATTTATGCTTGCTTTTTTATATATCTATTTTTCTAATATAAACTTACAACATTTTTATATGTTAAAACTATTCAATAAAAAAAAAACAACATATAGTATTTATTTATAAAAATAATATATAATAAAATTATTTATTTTTCTGGAAAAATATTAAATAATGAATATCATAAAAAAACAATATTTTTATACAAGCTAAATAATCTGATTTTTCTTACAAAGTAAATAACGTATATTTGATTTTAGAATATTGTTAGAAATATTGTATTCACTGTATACTTAAATAAATACATATTGCAATAAACTTCAAGTTTGTATCCTTTTTTACGTATTTATACTCAATATGTTTCTTATTAATAAAATTTATTGACAATATTAATTTATGTCTTATTATATTTTTGTGTATTTACCATGGCTGGCTCTATGAACCCAATAATAACAAAAGTCGACGCCAAGCGCTGCAGCATACCACGTTACGGCAGAGTCCCAATGGAGTTCAAATAATCGAAAATTTTCATAAATATAGACGTACACCAACGATTCTCCACCTCTGAATAAAAGCCTGAAAAATATTAATTCTGTTAGTTTAATATTAATTCTCTTAAAATCTTTAATACCTTATGTAAAAATAATGAATTAATACGGTAATAAAAATATTTTCAAAAACTTTAAAGTTATATCCATTGTAGTTTTATTCGAGTAAGAAACATGTTTTAAAGTTGTTCTCATGCACGTAAACTACACCCTAAAAAGCTGATGCCTACCTTTTTATATTAATTTTAATCTGTATATATAGATTTCATATTTTATTTTCATGGATTTAAATTGAAGATTTCTACTACAGATAATTCGAAAATATGTAATAGATTGAATATTTAATCAGTTTAGTGTTGTTAAATCTAGATATGAGGCTTTTATTTTCATTAACAGCTCATTCTCAAAATTTAGTAAAATGTAGAAAATTATTTTATATACAAACAAAAGACTCTAAAAAAAATTTTTGATTAGATATTTTGTATGAACAATTTATTTTATTAAATTAACTATTAATTCTTGACAGAAACCCGTTTTATTAAAAGTTTTATTTACTATATTGAAATAAGTATTTAAAACTGTGTTATTTATATATATTTACAAATAAAGCTGGAATTAAACTCATACTCGTAGATACAAAATGCCATTTAATTCTATTTTTTTCAAACAGAGTGAACCATGCATGCAATTTATACTCCGATATTATTCATATTATACTTTCTGTATAAAAGTATGAACCATATATTTTTATTACTATATATTACACCAAACAGAAGAAAAATATTCAAGTATCGTTGATTTTTTCTCCAGTACTACTTTTCTTGCCCAATACATTTCTTTTGAGCACGAGAGATTTTTTTCGACATTAACGCTTTTAGCTCGATGAAGCTTTGAACCGTAACGTGCCACAGAATAGCCGTTGGGGCCGCTAGTTGCCACGAAAAAGAAGGTAAAAGAGGCACTACTGACGGTAAAAGCAACTTGCCGCTCGGGAAAACTGTCCGATACAGAATAACATCGTGGGACATAGTGAAGGCTTTGATATTTGTTGGTTAAAGCATTATATGCATCCCAAGGGATATTACGTTGAAAGTTCTGGATAACTTTTTTTCAATACTGTGTTTTATTTTACTTATAAAATCAGTTACTAAATATTTTATATTTACGTTGAGATAAACAAGCGCTTTTAATTTTGATTACATTTCGATTTTGTTACATCATCGATATGATATACTGACAAAAAAGAGTCTAAAATATCACCAGTTTGACCTTATAATGCAGTTTGGTAGATTTTTAATTACTCGGTAAAACAAGCTTAGTCATATTCCTTGTATTTTTTCTGTAATATTAAAATATCACCACCTATTGAGTTAATATTGAATATTTTATTATTGGCAAGGCACATTAAACTGATTCAGGATTATTTCACAGATTATGTTAAATGTTTCTCGGTATATTCTAATTTTGGAACAAATATCAACAAGACCTACAGTTCTAGTTACATAAATATATTAAATGTATCTAAGAGATTCAAACTTTAAACATCAATTTTACCAAAATAGTATTTTTTACTTAGCGTCTTCTACCAGTATTCTGACGTTATGTTATATAAGAAGAGATAAACAAAGCGGCGTTAGAATTTAAAATTATACACAATTAAATTTTTTTGAAAACGAACTATATTATAATATTATTTGTATTATTATGGTAAAAATACAGCTATTAAGCAGAAAAATATTTGAGTTATAATTATAATGATAAAAGTTCATTTTTTCTTGTAATATATAGAAAAAAAAATTCTACCATCTACTATTTAGGTATTTAATATACTATTTAAGTTACGGTGTTTTTTGTTTCTAAAAAAATTCAATTCGCATTTTTTTTTAAATAACGAACATCAAATTAGACTCAGTGGAATTCTAGAAATGTCAATATTTGAAAAAAAAATATGCTACGTGAACTTATACTAGTAGCCAGCACGCAAGTGCAAATAATAGGGCAGTTTTAATAATCATTACAATATTGTTAACACAATTTTCATTTAGTGAAAAATAAAAAGGTTCTATTTCAAAGCAAATATGGTGCGTATCTTTTAACAAAAAATTGTTATAGATTTAGCAATAAATATTTTTTAAAACCTATTTAAAAGATCATTTATCCAATTTAAATATTATTTTAATAACTTGTCAATATTTCAACACAATTACAATTAATGATGATAATCACGAAAAACAAATGAAAAAATAAAATTGTCAGATAAGGCTTACAAAGCACACGTGCAGATATTTGATTTTATAATGCCATTCGATGCGATTTATCTATAAACATTTTTTTTTCATATGTTTTTGAACACGTGTTATTTGTTAATGGAAAGCAGCTATTTATTTATAAGTATTGGTTACGTAAATAGTTATTTATTTATTTAATATTACAGCAGTATTTTTGTTAAATAATCGTTCCGTTTTACGTACATAGTTAATTATTATAGTTAAAATAACTATAATAAGTGAACACGTATTTTTTTAGTCAGCATTTGTCCAGTATTTGAGCTTTTACTAGTGTTCGTTTATTCTCATTATTTAATTATCACATTTTAGAAAAAATGCTAAAATAATATATTGGAACAGAAATGAACCTTTGTTTTTTCATTATAATTTAGTTTCTTTTTTGTTTTAAAAAAAAAATTCACATTGAAAGTTCAAAATTTCCAGCTCATAGTAAATCAAACTTTAAAGCGTAGATTACTTTTTTTCTCATTTGATTAATATTTCATATATAAGAATATTCAAGAACATTCAAATTCTCATTTGATTATTATTTCATATATAAGAATAGATTTAATTAGAATTTCCGCTTATGAGACATTTTCTTGATTTTTTCATCATTTTCCAAATTTTACACTCAAGCAAAACTATAGGTTCAAAAGTCACGTCGTAAATCAACGATTCAGTTTTCTTTGACAAGATTTTGGATTTGAATGCCTATCTTAGGCGGATAAAACGCAAAATTTTATCTTTTTAGTCTTGTGAGCTCCGACACCATCATATTCATGAAAATGTGAGTTTCCAAATACAAAATCAGTAAAGAATTTTTAAAAATTAAATTATCCAATAACCTGTTTTTTGGATCGTTTTTTCTAATACTTTTAAGTATTCACTCTAATATGTACCTTGTCTCGCAACATTTTCTAGATGAGTATATCTTTCAAGTACTACAAAATCATCTGCGCATTTTAATTATGTATGGAAATTTTTAGAAATAACTCCACCTTCTATATTGAGAGCGTTTTTTACATTTTTCTTAAGACCCATGTTGAGTTTAGGTGATATAGAGTAGCCAGTTTTAATCTTGCCTATCCAATACATTTTCTTGAATATTTATCTTATTTTTGGATCCATTAATGCATACCTACATCAAATTTATTTGATTCGTCTGAATTTAGAATTTTTTAAATATGTTTCAAAGACTTTTTCTATGCGCTGCGTTATATACAGTTTTCAAGTATACAAAAAAACACTGGATAATTTGGTTATATGTACTAGTTTTTATTTATCTTAAATTATTTGTCGTAGTAATACTTCAATTTCTTTTTAACTGCACTGGAGTTTTATAAAATGTTTTACGCATATCATAATATTCTTAAATAAAGTGCACAGTTCTGTTACTGGGTCGAAACAAATTTCATCGAATATTTACTATTATTTTTTCTCATTGTTCTGTTTTAAATATTTATTTCGACCAAAATTGGCTGTTTTGTTTTTATTTTTTAAATTGGATAAAAAAATGGCAATTTCTACATGTTTTGTATCATGGGCCGAGTATTTATGTTTTTATACATATTTTTAGTGACTTGTATCACAACTAAATAAAATACCAAGTCTTTTGCAGTAAATTGAATACGATACAGCAGACAGCTCAAAGGTAAAAGAAATTCTTTTGCAGTAAAGAATCGCCTGGGGAATATTTAAATTTCACGGCGGTTAAACGATTCAATATAATAGGTTTATGTGTGTTTACTATTGGGTTACCGAAAATAAAATAAAAAGGTTTTTTAATACTATTAAAATTACGAGTATATTAAAAAATTACTCAGTAGTTTAAAGTACTCAACGATTGAGATGTATACCGGCTTTTTTATGCATTGTAAAATATTTAAAAATATTTTTTAGAGTTTTCTTTATACTCAGACGATATTCCAGTACTTTATTTTATATCTACAAAAATAAAAAAATAAATACATGGAAAGGTTTTCAAAATATACTTAAATAATTATGTGCTCGTACTCTAGTAAACACAGTGTGTGAATAAATAGTACGTGCTTGAAAATTCATCTAACGAAGAAGACTATTTCTACAATACAAGATATTAAATATTTAAAAAATATTGTTTTTAAAAAAACAAAGATGGAATCGATTAAATATGTAAGAAGAAAAAATAGCAAACCACATCGTGTATTTATTTGATACACAATTCTCACATATGTGACTTTTCTAGACGTCACAGTAAACATAGCTAAAGCTATAACATAGCAATATTTATGCTAAATAAGGACATTTTATTACTAGTATGTCTTGTGTATTATAAAGGACCATCGTAAAACTATTTGTAGTGAAATTTTTACTAAACTATGTCGGCTTATAAAGAAGAAAATGATTACACATTATGCTAGTGCTCTATGCGTAATGGAATTTTACATATGTTACACTATGCTATTTATTATTTAATAATAACTCCATAAATCAGTGAGCACTAAGTTGAGAGTCTAATACAAAAACGAAACTAATAATTTCTAGTCCGCTTGCAAATATTTTATTCTGTCATGCTTTCAAAAAAAATTATGAACACATTCAACCTTGTACGATAAAAACAATTTCAACTTAAGAGTTTTCAGGAGAATTGTTATTTAACCGAAGATATCACGTAAATATTCAATAGCATCAATAGTTTTTATCATATTCACTATAATTATACCCATATTTTACATCAAATGTTAACAACTTGTAATAATGTAAAATGATCTGCTTTATATGACAATTATCTTGTCAGATTATTTTTAAAGTAAAAATTGATATCCGAGTATAAACTTAATTAATTTGGTTCGAGTCATTGTTTCAAATACAGAAGAAAATCTTTGAGATTTTTTTACCTACAAAAAATTAATCTCATATACACTTTCAACTAAGTTACTTTTCAATTTCAATTTCACCTTTTAGCTGTAGCATATGAACATTACATTTAGTATAGATTTTTAAATCTTTATTTCGACACTCTTATAAAGCTATCGAATACACTCAATGAGTGGTATCCGATGACCTCTCAGGAAGCAATATACTAGATTAATACTTTTTTTAGTCCTATGAAGCACATAAGTTAACATTGTTTGACCTACTCGTATCATCTTTATGTTGGACATTATGAGAGGTTACGCGCCTTGTTTCCTTAACACATTGGTGTCAAATAATACTTGAGATGTGGTTGTAGTGTGCACCAGATTTTACCGGAGTTAAAAATTAACCATTTCAATTTGATGTATCAATAGTTTCAAAACATTTCATTTTTATTAACTAAAAATTTAATGATGCACACTATTACTTATAAAAAAAATACAATACATTATATAAAGTTGAAACGGCGTTTTTAATTTACCAAAACAAAATTATAAAAATGATTTTAAACTTGTTTTTATTTAATAAAAAACAAATATATCCCTTACATTATGAGTAAGTTACGTTTCAAATGCAAAATCATTTTAAAAAATACTTTCGTTGTACTACTTATATTTTAATTGAATAACAATTGTTTTATATTTCCTCATTTTGCACAATTGATATTATACCTAATTTCATCTGAATGATTCTTATAACCGCTTTTAGCCTTTAAGTAACATATGATGTCTTGAATACATTTTATTCGACACTTGATGACACTGATGAAATAGATTGATTTCGGCTCATAAATATTCCAAAATAACAGTAATAAATTAATGTGTAAATAAAACATTGAAATTATAAATAGACTAAGCTTATAATTTTACTATAATCATGAGTATATTTCAATTAATTAAATATTAAAATTTAATGGCACTAATTTAATTGGAATTATTTTTCGTTATAGTTAAAGTTTTGAAGAATAATACAGCATTTTTTTGTTACATTTCCTGATGAACAATGATAAATTATTTAATGTACTTATAAACGAATTTTAAAGTTAAATGAAATTATCTTTATATAATAGAGAAACTGTTTGGAAAATTACACATTATTCTGACAGAAAATTCACCGAAACTTTAACTTTGTTACCTATTTCTACGAATAAATATTTTTATCTTAGTGACCTTCGTCTACCATCTGCTACATATAAAATTAAATTATGGCTTAGTTTAATTCTTCTTGTGATGGCTTACTAAATATTACAAATAAAAAATAAGATTTATTAGTCAATTATTCTTTTTAATCAAAATAAGTATATTTATTCAAAAATATATTACAAAATGGAAATCATTAAAGAGGTTTTGCAATAAGACCATAAAAATATGAAACTAATACGTTTTGAAAGCTTCACATATTATTAATCCTTAGTTTTTAATATTTTATTATACACTTCAATATACGAGTATACTATTGTTACAATTTATAAATACGTATAAACCAAAACTGAAGTGTTTTACCGAGGTGTAAATTTAGAATGAAATATACTACTAAAAAAAAATATTGTCCAAGTTATATTACGATTGACTTACGCATTTTACTTTATTTCTTTGTAATAGTTAGTACAAAATTAAAAATTAGTTTTCAATTTGCAAACACGATCGTTTCCAAAATTTCAAAAAAATAGCAGAAAATTATGTACTAAAATAAAACTCTCTGAAACGGATATTTTGATCCAATTTTTTGTATGCAGTCATGTCAGGATTTTTTATTGTTTGTTCTTTTCTTTAAAAAAATATAGTATAGCTTATTGTTCAAGTATAGTACCATTAGCCATATATACAAAGAATACTCTCATGTATTTTATTTCACGTTTAACTATTTAGCCTCAGTATTGAGTCAACATATAAAAGAAAAACAATTTTTATATCAAATCGATTTGAACATTTTACTTTATATATAAAATTATTTCAAGATAAATAAAAAATATATATGAAAAAGCACGTTAAATAATGATTGATTGCTTATAATAAGATAATTTAATCGCTTACTAATTTCTTTCATCTAATTTTGAAAATTCTTGTTTTTTATTAAAAACATATATACTATGTTACATAGAAATAGAATGAATTTTTAGTATTTTAACTACAAAATAGTAATCAATCATAAACTACAAATATTAAGAATGTTTTATAATATTTACAAATGTATATCGAAAAATAATATTCTTTATAAGTGTATCTTATTTTGCGATGTATTTATTGTAGCAAATGTTTTTATTAAAATCCATAAAGAAATTTTAAGCATTCGGTTACTGTCATCACCAGCGCTTAAATGTGAAGCATTTCCAATATCGTGGGCTTTATTTTTATCGACTTTACTCCTGAACTTAACGTAGAAACATCGTGCCGGCAAAAATATTTTTATAAATTCAATATTATTATTCGTAGCGCACACTCAAACGAAATAAATAAACATCTGTTACGATTCTCAATGGTCCCTATGTGGCCATTGAAAATGTTTTAAATACGACGTAAGATTTACTCTATCCATTCAGTATCATCCTCATATATTAAAAAAACACTTAAAGCTAGTAAACTATAGAAGATATCTATCTGAACGTATTGTAGAGAAATAATTCCGTTACCTCAACTTTTAAAAAAGCGAAAAATAACAGTAGAAACATACATTTTCCGATAATAATACTAATTTAGTATACTAATAAATTTTAATTTAAAACGATGAGTAAATTTTACCACAACGTAAATAATAACATATTTTTTTTTCTTAAAATACATTTATAATATCATATATGGTTTTGTTTGTTACAACATATTCACTTTTTTTCTTATTTACATCCAAAAAATACATATAATTGATTGAATCTTCTCTTACATCAACAAAACTGATTTGAATATTTTATGTATTTGTGTAAATTCGTATAAAAACTGTATTATTATTTAGGTATAATGGTTTTCCGCCAAAGAGTAATGTTAGAGTAAATTATTTATAAAAACAGCGGTTCAAAGGAATATTTAAATAATAATTATAAGCAACGTTCCCTCTAATTTTTTCATTTTGTGTGCGGCCCATCAATTTATATGTGCAAGAAAAAAAAGAGGCGAGTGGGCAAATATATTCATATATATATATAGGTAAAAAGAGAAGTCAACATAATATATCACGATATCATGAATTACATTTTTCAAATATCTACGTTATGAATTTTTTTTTAAATCTTACATGATAATGTTCCTTTCTGTTGGAGTCCAATAATATCATTAATTATTATTAGTAGCCTAATAATAATTAATGATACTTTGCTACTAGTTAACAGTGGTTATTTATTTTTTGTAGCTATTGTTACATAATAATATATTTATCTCAAAGAACGAAACATGAAAACCTATCATAAAATATATAATTGCGCAATACACCGTATGATTACAAGTATTCTTTTTTTTAGATATGTGCGAAAGATGGAAACATGTGTGCGGACAATCTTAAAGATATGTGTGGCCGCTCGTACGCACACCTTGACCGCACGAGGGAACGTTGATTATAAGCTTAGTGTGGACATAAATACTTGTCTACAATTCCTTGATTCGGTAAGTGTCAAACGTTTTAAAGATATATTATTATTAGTGGTTATTTAAAATACAAATCAAGAAGCTTTTACCAAAGTGTTATTATTACAACCATATAAATAAAATGCTATTTGTTTACCCGCATGAAGTATTCAAAACACGCAATATTTTTTGATTATTTTTAATTACACGCCAATATATTATGCAAAATATGAATATTGAACGATTTTTATATTTTTTTAATTGTTCATAAACTTTTTCATTTAATTTTCTATTTTAGTTTTCAAGACTTGTATCGATTACTTACGTGGTATTGGTTAATGTTACTTCAAAATCTAAATGCAATTATTTACGATAATTATGAAAAATATTTATCAAAGATGATTACAAACGTTATATGAATTATTTTTTTTTATTTTCAAAAATTTACATTATATTTTAAAGCATTAAAAAGCGATAATTAATTTAAGATAATGAACTAAAATAAAAATGAAAGAGTTTTCTTTATGAAATCAAATTTTATTCTTTACTGCGATATAAGTACATCGGATTATTTTGCATTAATTTTGCAAAAAATCAATAATTTATTCACTCTCTATATTTACTACTTTATTTTTTCGACGAATATATTATTAATTAACCATTAATAGAAGTTACTTAATACCTTTATAAAGTAAAATTGAAAAAAAATGAAATACTTTTTTTGATAAAAAATTGGAAAAACGAAAATTTTATACTATTCCATATTGTTAACTTCCGACCTATATTCTACTTCATAACAAATTTATAAGACGTTTTAGAAACTACTCCGTGAAAAGTTACATAATGACCATAAAATAAAAACTAAAGCAATTTGTTATTTTAAATTGCACTTTGTGAAAAGTACTCTTTATGTACCTCGATATATATCTTAAGCATATGTAGTGCCACAGTTTTCCTATGTGAGTTTTTCGTTTAACCCAGTTAGTGCTTAAAATATATATTTTTTCATTCATAAATATGTTCACACTAACGATCTGGCCCGAAAAGCATGAGATTTTTTCAAAATAGTCAAAATTCTCACTTTAAATATGTTTTATTTCGATATATTCTAGATTACTGCATTTTCAAATTTCCTTTTATACCAACTTTAAGCCAAAATATGTGTCTTGGGTTTATTACAAAGAAAAAGCTTACTGCTTATTTATAAATAAATACTGAATACTAAAATATATACAAAAAATTCAAAATTGAACAACAAATAATAGATGATATTATATATCATATCGACCCTGATTAGACAAAAGGGATTATCCCTCAGTTTTTTGAAAAGTGTGTTTATTTAAGAATCACGATGTATACAACTAAACATACATATATTAAATGAATTAGGCCGAAAATGCAGAATTATTATTGAAATTTAGCTTTAGAATAACACAGCACATTAGTCAAATAATGATTTTAAAATTCTATAAAAAACAAGATCAGTCTTATATTTTTTTAAATATTTGATCCTGTTTAGACAAAAGGGCTTTTGAAAGGTACTTTTATTTAAAAATCACGAAGTACACAACTAAATACACGTTCTGTCAAAAAAATTAAGCCGAAAATGCCGAATTATTATAAAAATTAAACTTTAGATTTTGAAAAAAATTACCCTCTACGTTTGTGTGGAGAGAAAAAAGCATTAAGCCTTATTTTATTTTTAAATTATCATATCAGGAAAGTAAAATACAAATTTATTGATCATCATGCGCTATAAGTTTGTGTTAATGTGACTTTAATTAAAAATCATTCAAAAAACGTTTACTGTGCCTTTTGTAAAATTCGTTCTGTGAAATTTAATGCTTTTTGCTTAAACACGATTGATATGTTTCTATAATCATATAGGTATATACAATGCCATATAGCAGAATTATACAAACAAATTATTATTAATGTTCTTTAAATCCTGGCAGTATACAGTTACAGCCATAAAAATAGTTTATCAATAAAGTTCGATTACTTTGAAGCAGTTAAATATCACACTGAATTTTTAAATAAATGAAAACTAATATCTCTTAAACTTAAATCTTAAAATAGAAACATCCTTTTAAATAAATTTTAAATGATCAATATTTACCTTCCACATTCTTGAAAAAGTCCATTAGAAAGACTGGTAATGGTGTCATTTAGACGTAAAACAGGTTTTCCTTCGAGTCGAAGGATTATATTTTCCAAGAAGATGAAAAAAAGAAAATATGGCCAAGCCTGAAAATATAAAATAATTAAATTTTAATATTATAATAATGCAACTCTAATAGATTGTCAAAAAAAATGTTTAGAGTTTTATTAGCAGGGCAAATATTCACAAATTGTAAATACAAATTAAAACATATTCTTTATGTTTACAAATTTAAATAAAACATAAAAATATTTCAAGAAATTTTTCATGATACTACTAAGCATAATGCAACAAAAGTTTTTTTAATACCCAAATATAAGTCGGCTATTTATATCAGTACGTACATATACGTATTTATTATATGAATTATCAAATAAACAGCATATATTTAATATCGCTCTCGTGGATGAGTGGATAGTGGCATCCGACTCACGA
>JAPMAE010002082.1:0-12227 GCA_036584705.1 Rhyacophila sp. 25_7 | reverse complement strand
TTAATAGTACATACATATTGATAAAAATGAAAGAGTTTTTTTATCTTTTCATATGCGAAAAAAAGAATATTTTATTCTAATGAGTAAAAACCTCTGCAAAAAAGAATCTAATTATTTTTTTAAAGTAACCTGATATTTTTACGATTTATTTTCAAGTATATTCAATACAATATTGTATATGTAAAAATACAATAGATATAAATAAATAAAAACAGTTTATATTTAAGAAAGTTCACAAAATGCTCTTATATTATCATATATTTAGAACTTATATATGTATTGAAGAAGTATAATATGTTACCGTGGGAGATAGCATTTGTATGTTTCTAAAAAGAATATATTTCTGTAATATTTACAACAGTTATAAGTAAACACATACATTGAAATCAATTTTATTTAAAACGAAGAAAAAAACAATGTTTAGAATCGGTTTGCATAGCAGATTATTAAAGTTTTATATAAAAATATGAAAAAAACACGTATTTAAATTTATGCTTTACGAGTATAAAAAATAAAGTACACCTGGACATATAATGTTTTCATTTAAAGTGAGTATTTTTTAATTCTAATGCGCTTAAATATACACTTCTCCTAGTAATGCTACTAATTTGCTCAAATAAGGTCTCCATTTGAGCCTAATTACGATAACTCAAAAATTGATTTGCTTCACAATATGTTCCGGCGATAACATCGCTTGAAAAACACCAAATTTATTCGGAAACTTGTAAACATTTTACGACTTCCCTCGAATATATTGTATGTGAAGTGTTTTTTAAAGTTAGCTCTAATGATCGGAAATACTCAAGAAAACGCTAATAACGATTCGCGAAGTAATAATTCATATGAATGTTATTTTCTGCTAAAAGTAGATACTCTAATTATTTTCCACATGACTAGTATTTTGAACATGTCAAGTAGCAATCCTCACACTTGGAAAATAGATTAAACTGAATAAATATTATCTTTGTTTGGTTATATTTAGTTTGAAGTACATGTCATAAAAAATAGTTAACTCAAAATAATATTCCACTATTTAGAAAAGATAATAAAATTTCATACATATTTTTATTATTTTAGTACGTAACAAAATTTGATTAACATAAAAAAAATTGCATCACAGAAGAACAACATAATATACTAGCTATTTCACAGTCACCAATTTTTTTCAGTTTATTTTATTAAATAGTCTGATACTTATAATGAAGCAAGAGCACTGGCCCATGACCAGATACATATTACATTCAGGGAAGTAGTATGAGTAATTTAAAAATACGGTATTAAACATTAGCAGAAAAAACATTTCAAATTTCACTTACAAGTAGTCTTTTTCTGAATTGAGAAAACAGTTCGTAGATAACACAGTTACATCTAGTTATAACAAATACCAATATAACAGAAATTTAAATATGGTTGTTAATATTAAAGACAAGTATAATTCTCCATAATATTGTTAAAAATGTTGTTTTACTTTACAACGATTTCATTATACATTCGTAAATGAGAAATTATTAAACAAAAACATGAGAAATGTTTTGGATTTTTTTTACCCAAATTTATTAATTGTGTATTTAATCATGCAAAAATAAAAAATAACGCTAAAATTTACCATTTGTTCCTGCAAAATGCTAAAATATATTTTTACAAACAATACATGCTCTAAGCTTATTTAATATTTATAATTACTTTATAAGAAATATAAAGATATTTATTATATACGTTATGATGAAATAATTCTTTTTTTGTTCAGTTTGTGTGACCAATAACGATTAATTACACAAAAAACAATATTTTAAAGATTTTTTATGTTAGAATTTTTATAGTAGATTCTATGAAGCTTTTTTGTATTGCTAATTTTTTAAATAAAAAAAATTATATACTTATTTTTTACTTTTATGCTGAGAATTATGAGTTATAAAGTAACATTTTATTTAATGTTGTTTTATTTTAATTCAGTTAAATTACTTTTGCGAATTACTTTTGTCGAAATGCATAATTAAAGTTAGTCAGAAAAGTAGTTTTCCTTCCGTTTTTATTATCAGTAATAAAACGTTATTTTATTATTATTTGATTGCTTCTGTTAATTAAACTCACTTAAAATGGCAATTTCGATAAAAAGTTTTTATTCGCAAAATACAAAATAAGCTTGCAAAGTATAAAGAAAGTACGCAAAAGTCAAGGGTGGCGTTTTGTTTCAATTTTCTCTTTTTCATACAGAATTTGAGTTCACGTGCCGTTTAAGCGAATAGTGAAATCGTGAGCTTTTAAGTAGGTTGAAGTTGCTCAACGAATTCGGTGGCGCTTATCGACGACTAGAAAAGCTTCGGTTTGCCGGCTCACGTCAAGTAATATACTTTCATACCGTACGGAGAACCGACGCGGGCCGCAAGTCTCTCTAAAATATACCTCGTTACAAAATAAGTGTGTCAAATGAAAACAACCAAAGAAAAGACTACATAATCGGTTACAACACACGATTACTATCAATAAATGTGACATCATATTGTCAATTATTCGCGTGTGTGGTTTTTCTATAAATTTCTTAAGTTTTCTGGCGGGAAAACAAGCGTGAAAAGTTGTCGCAAACACGATGCATCCTCGCGTGTACGGACACTTGTCGGATATCTTTTGTAAGCCCTGCATAAAATGTAAATATTTCTCTACAAATATTGTCAAGAACATTTTATCTACTGCACAGTGTTACCATTAAAAAATTAATACTATTTTTAAAACACTTTTTTGACATTTGTGAATTAAACAGTGAATAATTAAAAAAATATCTACTGTGACAGAAAAGTTTTTCCTACATTGTTCAAACATTTGTCAAGACGGATTTACGTTCTTTCAAGATGGCTTTAGTGAGTATTTTTATATTTTTATTTTAAAAAATATGTTTATAAATATTACATAAGAACAAACAGTAAATTGTTTAATTATTTAGTGTATTTTTTTTATATTTCTGTAGAATTTAAGCATTCATAAAATTTTTTAATATATGAGTTTTAAATGGCGATATTTAAACTATTTTTTTAAAATGTAAAATTTAACATTAATAAATAAATAACGCTTCAATTCTCAGCATCACGCACGTTTCCAGAACATATAACGCGTTTTGAAAGTATGAGGGAAAGAAAAAAGGGGAACACCATAGTTAAATGCGCTGCTATTAATTTATTTACATGCATATTGTAAAAAAGGAAAATTCTCGCAATGTAGGTCAACAAAGTTCATAACCCTATATAGTCGGCAGACGCGGGAGTGAGGGTTGAGCGATTAGCATAAGATGTGGCCGGCGGGTGGTGGCGATCGCCAAGTGACTAAGGAGGTTAAAATACTGCGCATGTCGCCGGCAACGTCGCCAACTAATGCCCCGTTTCCCACCTCAATTCAAATAAGGAACAGATAAAATAAAATGAATAACTTTTTTACCCATAGACAAATATTCAAGCTAGAATAATTCTATTCGATTTTTAAAATCACATAGATTTATTATTTTCATTTAGAATATTGCCATTTTCCATATCGTTTAAAAAAAATTTTCAAACTAGTCAGGTAAAAAATATTTTATTTAAATATTTCATTCTCAGTACAACAATGCGTCAAATTATAATGAAAACATATATTGATATGAAATATATTATGTTAATATTTTTTTTTAAAACTGGGTACTACCCTGCCATCTATTGAAAATACTTGAAAAAGTGTTATATACCTATTCATGACAAAACTAATGTTAAAATTCGCACAAAATATTGTGTTTTATATGCTTGACTGTAATTGAAATGATTTTAAAATGTTAACTTAATTATAACATGGAGTATAGTTTAATTAATAAGAAAACAATATATTTTGCTGCTGTTTTGAATAGGCCAATAATTTATTCGTACTGATCTGCCCCAACTTTTTATTTAAAAAAAAATCTTTAGGTACAAGTATGTTTAATGGTTGCTACGTTTTCATGTACAAAATTCTATAATAAAAAAAATATTGGTTTTAAATCAGTTGTTATCTTTGATCAAGAGTTTCAGAATATGGAATTAAATTCCGACCAAATTTTGTAGTTTAACGGGCAATAAATAAAAATACTCGTAAATGCGATTTTAATCCACTGCCGCTCCACGGGCGACGGTGGAAGTAGAAAAACATCCGCTAAGTTGTCGCCGTTGTTGTTTAGGTGGCGTCGCGAGCGCCCTCTCGCCACGACAACGAGAGCCCGTCGAGCGTGGTCGGGATGGGCGGGGGCGGGGGAATGAACGGCCTAGCAGGACAGGAGGGCGGATCGCCGCCTTCTCCCAGTGGCGCCCGCGAGGTCGAGCCTGCGAGCCGCAGCCTAGACACGGACGAGGAAGAGGAGACCGAGCCGCGGACGGGCGGTTGGCGCCCTTCCCGCCCGGCGAGTCCAGCCCCCCCGCCGGCCGCTCAAAGCGCTGCAGCTGAGCCTTCCAGTCGGTACGCGAATCTCTCCTTCTGGAAAGCCAGGAAGGTAACATTCTACAAAAATGGGGACCCCTTCTTCCCCGGAGTGGAGTTTCGCTTCAGGCCTGGACGAGACTTGAGTACCCTCGGAGCACTGCTTGACAGGCTATCTGCACGTGTTGAATTGCCTCGAGGAGCTCGTTATGTCTTCTCATTGGATGGTGACAGGAAGATGCGTTTGGAAGAGCTAGAAGATGGTGCTTCTTACGTCGTATCTTCATATAAAGCTTTCAAGGTAAATACATTTTATTATTACATCAAAAAACAAATATTTCATAATAAACTTACATATATATTAACTATTAGAGCACTATAAAGAGATGTCAACTTGTTGATGCCATGTTTTTATAATTAACCCTGATGTCACAAGTGTGCGTTTGTGTTGATTTTTCATGACAAAAATTTATATTGATACTCGTAAGTACAGAATTTACACACAATACACACAAAAACAGAACGTTTAAAATTAATTTCAGGCTACCAATCAAATTTATTGTGTATATGATATTCACCAATCATAATTATTTCCAACAACACGTATACGGTTGTAGATTCTTTGATGTAAAATGTATCTATGTGTAAGTGCAATAAATAATATTATGTGTGTGAAGGTCGCTCAATTGACATACTTTAGGAAAATGCCGTTAGAGGGTGTTTTTGGCAGTCTTCACTACAGTGATTTCAAGCATTAATATCTGATTATCACGTAGATGTGTATAAAATTAGTAAAATTTATTAATCAACTAAAAAGTTTTACGATATATGGAATATTATATAAATACGTATTGCAATTTTGCATAAACTCGTTTTTTGACCGTTGTAAATCATTCTATTAGAGACTTAATTTCGAAAGCCGGAAATATTTAATTGTGTATTATTATTTTGTCAATATATTTCCACAGAACAAACAGTTTTTCTACATACAAGTTATTTTTTTCTATTTATTGAATTGATAATTCGTAGAGTGTTCAATAATTATCTAGTCTTTCTACATAATCATGCGAAACGTGCACTTTTATTACTAGATATTTTAACGCTCTTGTGATAATAATAGAATTAGCGTAACGTACTTCAAATAATGTGACTAATTTTGTATACAATAGATTCAAAAAAGTAATTGCCAAAAAATTCGTAATAAGGTTGCATTCACGAAGCATTAAGGAGCCGTCATGCCATCTTAATGCCTAACTGATCAATGAATATCAGAAAAGCTCTACGTATCCAATATTAGTTGACTTTCGTTAATCAGTAAACAGATAGTATTATAAGATAATGAAGTATTGAAAAAAATAATCTAATTTTTAATTTATGAATGATATACAGTTTTAACGAAAATTATGATGAAAGTTACAGGATATTGATAAAAATTATAAGAATAAATATTTAAGTTAGTCAGTTGTTAGTTGCGTTGATTGTGGAATAATATTTTTGATACATTTGTTTTATATTTTTTTGAATAGTTGATGAAAAAAAGTTTGTTATATAGCTTCCATTATTTTTCATCGTGTTTTGAGTTGAATTAAGAGTTTTTTGAAACTCATAGTGGAGCTTTAATTTATTTTTTCTTTATAGTCCCGGAAAAATACACATAATAAACGTAAATATTGATCGTATTTCTTCATTTAGTAAGCTTATTTGTAAAAATGCATGTTCTGATTTTCTTAGTTTGCAAGAAAGTAAACATTTTATAATACAAATGATATTTTGATTTCCAACTTATTCGCATTTTAAACGTTGAAGATTTAAAAAATAATATATTTTATCAAGTTATATTTTATCATTACTGATGTTCGAAAGTGAAATAAAAAAGTATTCTGCACGTTAACTAAAATTAATACACTGAAAATTATTTTTATTACACATTGCACTGTAAACCGATTTGCAACGAAATAATGTCTCTCTCTCTACGGCGTAGACCCTTTAAGTCAAAAATAGCTTTTCTTAAATGTTAACTTTAATTAATGTTCACAACACTGAGGATTATCAATTATATTATTCAATAAAATTATTATTAATTGCATTAAAATTTTCAGTGCTATATTTGAGTGTTTATCGTTCTCTGAGAATTTTATAAGTTTTTATAAGAATTTTAGCAAGTAATTATATTATTGTTGGATGGTTTCTCAGATTAGACTAAAATAGTTATATGGCATAACTTTGGTTGAGGTAAATCAACGCAATTTCTCAGAATAAATCAGATTTAGGTAAATATTTAGCAACTAATTGAATATAAATTTATCGTCATTTAATTAAATAAATGAAGCGTCTAGTTACAAGAAGTGATATTAGCGCAATACAATATTTTTGAAAAACAATGTTTTTATGTTTGAAAATTAAATTTTGTTTTATGTGAATATTACTAATTTTCATCGTTATTATATGTTCAAATTATAACAAAGTACCGGCGTTTATTAGCTGATAAACTGTAAATTGAAATAATTATTTACATGCGCGTGGAATCGACCAGATTTCAAATATTCCAGGAATGCATGAAAATTTTACATTTTATTTTTTTCATAAGTATATATTTAGTTTTGGAATATAACATTTTCATGCATAGTGTGAAATTTTGCGTAGAATGGGAACCTTTTTTTCAATTTTCACATGTCTTTATATTGTTTTTTGTAATTAGACGCTCTAATAATCGTTACCACTAATTTTTTAACAATCATTATCCAAAATGAACCATTCCATTGAATATACTGAATAAATAAATTTATATTTGAAAAAAAGACTTTCATGTTCAACATTTTTATTGAAGTATGCTTATAAAAAACACTACATAGATTTTTTGGTTGAGTATAATGAGATTTTTTTTATGAATTATGCGGGTAAAACGTTAAAAGTGATAATATAGCCGGCGCGAAATTCAAAAGCATGCTAATTAAGTGTGTCAAACTGATTTACATATTTGTTAATATTTTAAACGAAAAACTTTTGCGATACTGAACACGTCATAGGGAAATATTTAAACTAAAAAAAATGTTAAATCTCATACGATAAATTTAATATGTAAATTTTCAAAATGGGGACAATGAATTTGAATTACTATTAAATCAAAGGGTTGTTATTCGGCTCATACAAAGGGGTTGAACCTCTTACCGTATATTACAATAAATTATAAACCAATAAAAATTATCGCTCAAAACAATCATTCTTTTACTAAAACATAAATTATAGATATATGTATAAAAACAATAAATTATCCACGAAATTTAAATATAGCTTTAAAGATACGATTTTACTACAAACTAAATAACTCGTACATTTAGGTAAGAATACTCCAATGTTAGATATATATACATAATTATATTAAATTCTCGGTATTTAAAAAAAATCAAATAATTTTTTTAGTAATACTATCGATAAAAAATAATTTAAATTACTTGTAGGTTATTGGGATAGTTATATAATTATAAAATTTTTGAGATCGTAGATTTAAATTCATATAATCAAATCTTGGCGCGCTTTTATGTATTAGTAAATATACGAATATATCTAATGTCTTTTTTTATGCATTGTTTTTTTAATACTTAATCTATTAAATAATTTTATAAAGCGTAATATTCATTTATTTTCTCACTTGATTGTCTTTTGTACGGTAATAAATTGTATTATAAAATATTTCGTTTAAAAATTCTTCTCTATTGATCATAACATATTTAACTCATTGGTTAGATAAAAAGTATCACGAAAAAGTCTTTTAGTTTCCCAGTATATAGTATACGTATTTTAAGTTATTTTTTAATGAAATAAATGTAAATGATTGATAGAGTTTGGTAAAATAAAATTGTGTCTATGTATTAGTTCTATATAAAAGAACCTTGACGAATTTTTAAATAATTTCCATTTTCTAATAGTACGAAATTCTGTCTCGAATTTTTTACCACCTTAAATATTGAAAAGAGTTTTTATAAATTCTTGAAATTCTAACTAAATTGATATATGCCGTTTTATAATTCTCAGCACTGAATTGAGGTCAAACATAATAATTTGAACATAGAATATAAAGGTTTTTTCTTTTTTGTATGTAATTGATTAATGAATGCATTTCATATATGCGATAATCAAATATTTATAATATATCAGAGAATTTTAAAGACAATATATATTAATATTTATTTTTTTCTGGTCAAAATTATTGACAAATCCTATAAAACCATTTATAAATTCATATTGATTTTAAGGTATTGCAAACTATGTTTTGAATATTTTTAATTGTACTTGCTCTGAAAAGGAAGATTTCAATTTTAACAACGTGAAAATTGTTTTAAGAGATTTTTTACTTCTAATTACTTTCAGTTCTCATCTAATTTGTACTTGTTTCAAATGCACATATAAAACCCTGTGCAGTTTTTGCTAGCTACGGCATTTAACTCCGCTACCCTCAGCTTGTCAGTCGGATGTATTATCTACTCACTTAAGAATACGGTAATAACTTTAATACATGAAAAAAATACGTATCATACTAATGTTTAATTTTAAAAAAATATATGTTTTATGCCTTTATGGTTTTTCTAATATGGTTTTAATATTGAATATTATAAGTTTATAATTTTCGAAACGAATTTTCATTTTTCCTATTTTCGGAATAACTAAAAATTAAACAAACAATAGCATATTTATTTACTTGCTTTTTTTCGTTTTCATAAAAAAAACAATCATGTTTTTTGAATTCTTATTATAATATTGATTGTTGTCACAGCTAACTTCTATAATTTTAAGTTGTAAAAAATATTTTTTTTTTTATATTTAAAAAATATTCAATTGTAAAAAATCAACTAGTTTTATAACATATTTTTTTTGAATTGCTATTTTAATTATTTTCAAAAATCGTAGCGTAGATAATCAATTAAAAATCTAATGAAGGATCAAGTCAACCTGTTTTAAAAACTTCTGCTTTTTGAAGCTTATTTTCAATAAATGCTTCACTCTTTAATGTTATTATTTTTCTTGTTTTAAATAAAAAAATATGTTTATCGTACAAGTATATCTAATTACAGTTACTAATATATTTCCGTCTACTATTAATGCCTTTACACCTTACTATATTTATATGCATGTAATAGGCAATTTACACTAGTGTGAATATTAGTAACAATATATACGTTTAATACAAAATTTTGTATTTATATTTCATTTCTTGCATATAAAAAAATACATGCGTTATGGAAATACATAAATATTGTTATTAAATAAAATATTTCTGAATCGCCAGTCGTAAATCGCAAAGCAATAATTGCGTTATATTTTTTCCACTGGCGCCCTCATTTACCAATCCGTCGTGAAATATCTACGTATGAGTGAAAATAATATATGAAAACAATTCCCAGAGTTTTAGTGTTTAGTTTCTATACACTCATTTACTCTGTCGTATAATTTTCCGATAAGGCAGCGGATATCAACCATTTATTAATGGTTACGCAAACCAATAGCAAGCTGATAACATAATTATTATTTCAACTTAAGTATCGTTTCGAAAAAATGATTCGCTGTAAATATAGAAAACTGTTTTACATATTAAAATAAAAAATACTTTCATATTTTTTTTCTATGAAGTCAAACTAGGTTTCATGGTTTTATTTACGAGTTTTTTAAAAGCGTACCTTTATTTACATTACAATGACATTCAAACTTAAAATTTTATACCTTCAATTATTTTCTATTAGTCATTTAAAAAGTACTTTCATTAGATATTTTTCAATGTTATATGCATTCATGACCTAAATTAAAATTATTTTTATTATTTTTCAATATTTAATCATATACGATTCTGTTAAATATTATAGAAACAAAAATATTTAATTTTTCTCGTTTCATATTCATTTAAATAATCATTGTTGTAACTTAGAATATTATAATCCATATATACATGCGTTATTAAATTGAATATTTAATTCAATTCAATTATTATAAATTTATTTATTTATATTTATTCAATAATTGAATATTAAATTGAAGGGTTTATATTTAAAAACTGGACATTTATTGTTATGATAATATTATAAAAGAATGATAGAAATAAATGTTTCATTAGATTTTTATTCTTTATGACAGCGACGTTTTGCTAAGTATAATTGTTCATATAAATATAGTTCTACAAGATTGTAGGTTTGTAACATATTATGACTATATTCTTTCATTCATTCAATATTTTAAAGTCATCATTAAATGTGCAACAAAAACAGATGCACGAAGAGAAAAAGAAAAGTCGAAAAAATTTTCATGCTAACTCGTACGTGGCACGCTTTTGGAAAACTGTCGTATAATTTGGTTGGAAAATTGTATGTTTAAAAAATACAATTCGTTTGAAAATACATTTTAATATCATGTGCAGGCTATAATATCTATAATATTATAATCTATTAATTAATTTACGCTTTATAATTGAAAACTACTATCAAATATCTTTGAAGTACATTTTTCGTATTAATTTATCTTTCTCTAACTAGATACTCTCCAAACACCCGCATTTATTATATATATGGAAAAATTCAAATAGATATCATATTTTATAATAAAGATTCTTAAAATTAGAGTACATATTTATAATTTCTAAAATAACTTGAAACATTGAAAGTTGATTCACTCAAAACTTTGTAGATTTAATATTGAATGTCCACGGTCATTATTTGTATTCACGGCAATGTTCTACAAATGACTTAAAGTATATAATATGTTTCATTTGTCGTTTTTTGTTTATAAAAGTAAATTAAAATAATAATTCTGTTTTATACAGTTTTTTTAAGTAATATTTTGAAATTGATACCGCTTTCATCTACAATAGTTTAATGAAATTTTTAACAAATTTATGTGTCCAGTTCAAGTTTAACTAAAAAAAGTATGTGTAAACTATTTCATAACTTCAAGTATAATGTAGTTTATTTATATATTTTATAATACTATAGATAAGTTGTTTTAGTTTGAAAGTCAATTAGAGATAAGAGAAAGAAAATAATAATAATAAGCTCGCGTCCTATATGTTGGCAGTTCCTGTTTTAAGGCATATTATGTTGGTGAGCTCTGTGACGGTGGCTCACTCGTTAAATAGAAAATTCATTTATGTTAATTCATTCCATATCGTGTGTCCGCCTGGAAAATACGTGCATGAAATAACGATTTCTTACTTTTAATAATGTCCGAACGTATAATATTTTTAATTCTTTCGACACAAATCTTTAAGTACGTAGAGTTTCGTAAAGAAAGAAAATAAAAAATATCTGTAAATTGTAGTTTGGCATGATACGACTATTCCATTATAATGATAATCGAAATAAAATAAATCTTGCATAACTATGATTTTATCAAAATAAATTATTTTTATGTAAAATTATGACGAACCTTTTCAATATCTCTTAATAATTAAAACATAATTGTCACCAATAATTTTAAGCAAGCATTGTTTGATTTTAAAATAATAAACCGACTTATTATTTTATACCGTAAGTTATTTAAAAATAATTTGGTTTTGGTATTCATATATATTTATTTTAACCATATCTGCTCCAAAACCAATGATTGATCGCAAGCGATCGTGTTTTGGTTTTATAATCCGGAACTCGTTAAGCGAGTCATTTTTTAACAATTTTTTTTGCTCGTTATGAAAATTACTCATTGTACGAGGTGCTCGCTAAGCAAGGTTTCACTGTATTAGAAATTTGCTCAATAAGCACATCATCTATAAAAAAATATATGTGACTTAGATCACTCTAATAAATTCTTTTTCTTTTAACCATGTCCGCTCCGAAATAAAG
>JAPMAE010002080.1:7915-17943 GCA_036584705.1 Rhyacophila sp. 25_7 | reverse complement strand
CAGATCCCTCACGGGCATGCCATGATGGAACGTCCATGACTTATGTATCTAATCACAGGCAATTATTATTATTTATTAGTATTATTATTAAATACGGCTCTACGATGCAGGTCCATAGCCGACGGCACAGCTTCTCTGTCTCTGCTCTCTCTCTCTTTCTCCAGTTATTCACACTCAAAATTCTCACATCTCTAGTTACATTATCTGTACATCTTATTTTGATACGGCTGTCCGCCCGAGTACCTACTGGAGTTCCTTTAAAAACTTTTTTGAGAATTCTAGATTCATCGCACCTTGTCACAACATGATCCGCCCATCTGAGACTTGTGAGGTAATCTACATCTTATATAAAATCTCTTCCGCACTTCGGCGCATGGTGATACCATCCTATGCACCTCCGCTACGGGAATAGTTAAAATAAAATAAAAGGTTCTTTCGTACGGAGTCAGGAAGGCGCCGTGCACAATTGCGCTTGCGGATACTAACGTCTCCTTTGTTGTCTCGTTTGCTGTTAAGACCGTTCACTATGTTGGGATTAAATTTCCCCCGGTCTTGGCATTAGTACGGATGCAAAAACTTTGATTTTTTTTTCACTGGTCCAAATATTTTATGTTGGAAAAAGTGCTTATACAATTTGACATTATTTGACTTCATTATATCGAGTTATTTTTACTTTTATGGTACCATGCTCAATAACAGAACGTACTCGTATAATAAAATTGAATAAATATAATATTTACTCGCGGAAATCAACAATACATTTTTAACTACGCGCAATGCCTGACGCTTGTCAAATATATCAAGGTATAACAAACTTGAATGGCCCACTACATTGTTAATATCAGTAGTCAACAACCAAAACTGGTCGTGTTCGTGCGTCTTCCAGAGACCTTTCACTGGAATCCCCCTTCGATAATGATAAAAATATTAATTCTTTGTGCAATTTACTATTTTTAATACTGTTATATAATAAAAAATACACAAAAATGGTAATTTATCTGTAAAATGCTAATTTAACATATTCAGTTTTGTCTATTTGATGAAAGTTTTGTATTGAAACGTGTAACTTTTATCTGACAATTGATATGATAATTAATATTATGAATATTGTAAGTTTTATTCCCGATTTTTTTAAACAACTCTCTTAATCTTTAGTAATGTACGAGAATCACATATTATACGCAAGACTTCGGTGGCGAATAGTAACGCGGTCTTTAGCCGAATCAAATTTGTTGCCAGTCGACTAATAATTCATTTTGATTTCCCCGCACGCATACTAACTCTTGGAGAAAGAGACGGAGAGTAACGAGAGCTACGAGAGAATATCAGGATTGCAAAGGAAGCAGAGGCGCAAAACATCCCATAATTAATCATAATCGTACGTGTGGACACATTTAGAAACTTCGAAATCGATTCGAAAACTATGGAAATCTACTTGGCGAAATGAGTGAATCATATATAATTTATCGTACGACACAACCTCTGAACCACAGTTTTTTTAACATTTTAATTTTAAAATATATATTATAATTGGTATAAACTTACGTATTTTTCTAAAACCGAAATCATATTTATAATAACCCTTTTTGTAGGGTTAATATATATTACTTACTATACTGAATGACAAAACTAAAATCTTTAGGAAACGTTCATATTATGAATACTGAATGAAAATTATCATAAATACTTAAATAAATTTAGTATTTTTTCAAAACTAAAAATAAATCTTTCTACAAATTTCAGTGCAATACCGGTAGCAAAGAACGGTGCATATTATTTATGGACAACTTTTTGTATAATATTTATAACGCAATATTATACCATCTCACGATTTTCGCTATTAAATGATTTAACAGATAAGCCAGACTGCAGATGCTGACATGACCAAGAGACGGCTGAACACGTTTTATGGGAGTATCCACTGATGATTTCATATAGTACGGAGCTATTCACCAGAATCCATCCTCACACATGTCGAATAGGGTATGCTGATCTGGTGTCTAACAGAGCCAATTTTATGGCTTTTTCAAGGTTTGCAGCGTTTTATGGGGAGCAATTTTACGCAGACTCCCAAACTGATTTATCGTCCTCAAGCTTGAACGGCTGGGTCGATTGAGTTGTCAGCACACCGGGTGCACAGGGCACTTTATTCCATAGAGGATTAAATGAGAATACAACTGTTTTTCATTTATTTCCTATTTCAAATTAGTCTGTGCACTTAGGTGCATGGTGATAACATCCCATGCGGTACCGCGTGAGGAAAAATCATGTCATTCGTGAAAGTGTCAGGAAGGCGACGGCACATAATCGTGGTTACGTGTACTGACAGGTTATTGATGGGTCCTCAAAAACCTGCAACCGATATTATTCAAGAAAATTACGATATATTTGGACATTATGTATTATAAATATTAAATTCATTAAAATATGATTCCTTCTACAATTAATATATGTGTATAAAGTTATATTTACTATTTAATGCAACGTTTATCGTACATACTCGTATATATTTTTTAATTTTCTTTTTAAGCATATTCTAATTGGTCTTGAAGTATCTCACGTTTTTCAATTAAGGTAACAAGACGTTGAGTTTTCAGAAAACGGTAAGAGGTATTAACAACTACACTGAAGTATCAGGAGCGCAGAGCATACGACAAGATATCTCATATAATGACTGCAGACAATTCGAAACAGTGTGCAGCAGTTTCACGTAATTCGATAAACAAACTCACTCGCTATTTCTGTCTATCTCCTCATACATCCTGTTTGACTGTGACCTCTAGTCAACGGAAAACGAGAGAGGATAAATAATTTAATAGTTCTTCTTGCTCTAGAACTACTTACTCAGGCATATTTCAGTGCTTTTCGTGTCTTCATGTGTATCAAACAAAATTAAGGATGGCTAGCTCATTAATTCTGTACATAAAAACATAAGCACTAGATAGTTTGGTTTATCTAGTTAAGTCGAAAGATATTCCTGACTTCTTAAGTGGGGTATTGACATACAACTGAATAAATGATAATTTAATGCACAAATTATTTCATACATATATCTAAAGTTATATTTGGATGGAAATGTTTGCGGATTAGTGTTTCAAGATTTAATACCATAATGAAAATATTCTTGTTCGTAAAAAGTGGCGAAACAACTTTTGGATATGGAATGTCGTACTCGTATGTAAGGACTCTCGCGACATATTTATGATAATATTACGATCTCAGTGTATAGAGAAATATTAAAAGAAATACGTCGATTCACAACTTTTTATTGTGTTTTGATTTATTATGTAAAAACACAGTATTCATAGAAAAAATGTTTCGGTTATATGTATTTATATATATATATATATACCTTAAAAGTCTATTAATTAACCATTCGATTTGTGAGTTAAATTTTTCGCACACAAATTCTGGGAGCGAGTTACTTTTTCACATAGGATTTTTTTTCAATTTAATCCAAACTGGTTCTTGAGTGTTTATATAATCATCTAGAGCGTCAGCTCCAATTGGATTATGAAAAGAACTTTGAAAAATTGAACTATGGGACTTATTTATCCGACATCTATGTGTTTCTGTATCAAAGGAACACTCATGAAGAATAAATAAACCCAATAGGACTGATTTATGTGATATTTCATGTGTTTTCGTTTATTTCATAATTATAAGGCAAAAACCCATGACAATTAATAAAAAATATAAATTACAATTATTTATACACAGGTACATAAAAATTATTGTACATTATAATTTTAAATGAGTATTTCGTACATTATCGAATATATTACATTTTTTCTATGAAAAACCATATGATAAGTAAAATTATATAATCTGTTTCGCTTTCGGTAGCTTAGTGAATATATAGCCTGAGTAAGAATCTGTGGCCAACGACTTCTATTTCGTAGGCCGGGAAAAAAAATTCGCTCATTTTTATTTGCAGTCTAGAGCAGCCTACAACTTACTATTTATTATTTGCAAAAAACAACTATTACGAAAATATTCACATTTTGTATTGTGCGATCATTATCTGTCAGAAAAATCATTGTTTTTTGCGTTCGGTAGGAAAAAATAATTTTCTACTATATAAAATACTACTAAGGCTTTGTTATCTAAAAATAGATAACCTGATACAACTCAAATATCAAATGATAAACATAATATAATCGATATATTTTGGGTTTCATTCGCTTTTCAATTAGAACAATAATTTTTACCGTCGACTATATTTACTTGTTTGAGATTGAGTTAATTAAGAAATAATTGGTAATAAAATATGGAAAAGAGTATCAAATGTATCTTCGATTAAAATATGATATTTATTCCGAAAACGTATGATATACTCGTATATACACAATATTGTCATTTTCCTCCGGAAACTCATAAAATTACTTTTAACAGGGTCAATATTTTCAGTAAACCCTTACGTGCTTCCACAACGTGTACTTAAAGTTATTAAATTAAATTAAATTGTCATTCTATTGTGCTTAACTGGATCTACATATTCTTACTTCAGCACTCTATCAGCAAAATTTAAATATAAATATTTCACCATGGTTCGTATCGTATCGTATCGTTTATGTTTTATTTTTCAATGTAAAATACGCATCAATAAATAATTCACATATTTTCAATTTATAATCAAAAGTTTTATATATTTTCTATAGTACGACCTACAAAACATGATGTTGCTTAGAAATAGGAGAGTGGCGATAAAAATCATTTATCATCAGCTACTATCAACTCTGAATAAAAGCCTTTATAAACGACGTCAGACATTCAGTTTCGTTGCTCAAGTATTTATTTTTAGAACAGGGCTTGAAGGATATCTTTGATTTTATACAGTCCTTAGAATACCATTAGATGAAATAGATTGATAAATTTTCCTTATTAAACAGTCATTTCATAAACATCATGGATATAATTTACATTTTCACTGAATTCTGAGCCAAGTAAGACGGCTGAGAAAACTTTTTTTTAATTTTTCTTTCTTTCAACCAAATTCGCTTCGAAACGAAGCATAGGATGGATATTCACAATGTGAAGATTGTTTTGACAGATATATATTTTTAATTGTAATAATTATGAGTTATTAAATCAACTGGTTTCAAATGCACATGAAAAAACCTATGCATTTTTCGCCAGCTACGGTATTTGAGTCCTAAACTTCCGTGAGTCGGATGCGCCAGCCACTTACCTGCGAAGGCTGATTAATTTACTTGCAAAATAATTAACATTGTAAGATTTTACAAAGTATATCTATGAGTATGACGGATATCGAAATCGGAAGAAAGATAAATTGTCAGAGCCTCAAATGATACGAGTTTTAAAATAATTTTATATTATTAAGAACAAATGTTTTTTGAACCAAATTTATAATAAATTACTACCACAAGTAACACAAAGCATGGGGACAAAAATTATTAGTATTAAAAGAAGAAGGGTTAAGTTATAATTATATAAATCAAACCTTAATATTCAATCTCATACGGTATTTTGGTCATCATGTGATTTATACTACAAATTATATTTGATATCGTCAATCATTTACTTAATTTCACCATTTCAATACAATATCTAAATATCTGTTCATATTTTTGACAAAATTTGAGGTATCTTATTTGACACAAATGAGAGATGAGGAGGCTAGCCGTACTTTTATGTTTATTATATTGTAGATCAGGACAGTCAAAATTAATTTATGACAATTTACGAATTTACAAAAACGGTCGCATTTGAAGAGAAAGAAAGTTTTATTTTACCAAGACATTGCACCAGTTCACACATTCGTTATCAATTAGTTAAGTTTCAATTGCTTCTTCACACACATCTTATTTGCCAGATTTATTCCCCTCAGATTATTTTTTGTATCCAAACTTGAAAAAATGGCTCGGTGGTAAAAGATTTGCCAATAATGAAGAGGTGGAGGCTGAGGTCGATGACTATTTCGATGAGCTCGACGATTCTCACTATAAACATGGTATCGAAGATATTGAACATCGCTGGAAAAAGTATATCTCGATACAATGAGATAAAAGGAGACCATGTAGAAAAATATATATTTTTAGCATTTTTTTGTATTTTCTTTATCAGGTCGGGTATTACTTTAACATAATGTCGTTCAAATGACTTATATAGTTCAATATACATTTTATTCACATTAATCATTCACTTCTCTTAAATTCTCCTACAACAACAAGCTAGAGCGGTAGACGTGAAAAAGCAATTAATAACAGACTACTGAACAAAAAATCTCCCGATAACAGATTTTTAATTCCTTTTAAAGGTTCAGGTGTGACAAAATGTTTAAAGAACGCATTAAAAGTAACTTCGACGAAACGAAAACAATTTTTCGAGCGTAAATTTTATTGACAACAAGTAAAAGATACATTTTTTCAGATTAAAAAAACATACAACAGTGCTTTTCTTAGTATTATATCGTAAAAATTCCATCTACCGAAAAAGTATCATTAATAATACTACAAAAAAAATATTTCAAGTACATATCATAGGAACTAAACTGGGAATCTAATATATTCGAGTACATTTTGTGAATATAAGAATTATGGCAATTTCACATAGACTGTTGCCAATTCAATAAAGAGCCGAATTACAAGAAGTTATTTTGGTTCTAAGTCTACTTTATAAGACGAAATTTGAAACTTTGCGATATCTAGTGGAAGCTTAAAAGCTAAAAGACTTCGTATGTGTATCAAAGCTGAGCTCGTTGAACAATTTTGCCTTATTTAGTGTATACCTTTAATGGTAGCCCGCGTTGTTAGGTAAAATTAATCTAAAACTTTCAGGAAGGTATTTAAAGTAACTCTAATAGGTGCTCGACCTCTTGGACACCCCAGAAATAGATACACGAGAGATGCAGAAAAATTGACTTCACACTACTGTGGAAAGAGAGCTTGAGATATAAAAGCCTTCAAAGTGGTTGTGAAGTCGGTACCCGAACGGATCATGGCGCCATCTGCCATCTATAAAAAATAATATACGTATACCTTTATAAATTACTTTTAAGTCCTTTGCGATAGAAATAAATCGATTCAAATTAATCACAGATGCTCAATATTTTCTAATTTTCAAATTCGATACAAATAATGAATATAACGGAATGAAAAATGATCATAATTTATTATAAGACTTCGCGGTTTCGATAGGCAATTTCGTATATGATAGATTTCATATTACGGCTCTGAACAAAAGCAATAAAATATTATTTAATATCGAATGCCATTCTTGGAATGAGTACTTTTGGAACACATTTTGTGTACTTCGATTTTATCATTGAAATATATTTAGAGACAACGACTAAATACAGCAAATTGTTACAAAGACGTATAGTTTACTTAAGAAGTAATGGTAAAAAATTGGGAACCCATGTTAAGTGTAGATCGGCCACGATGTCGATTCTTAAATTGAATTGAAACTACGATATAATAACCCCGTATATTATTCTTTTTATGTATGTATTTGATAAGTAACAAAACACAAGCATACGTATACCACATATATAAAATCTTATGTAACGATCTTGGCGTAAAGATTCTAAAATGAAATACTATTAAAGTTCACACTAGAAGTTATAACCTGGAATATTCTATATTATTCAGTAGTCGCTCTTTTTAAGCGCTTCTGCCAAGCAAGTGAGTGTCGCGACTATTGGTCGCAGAAATATTCATACGAGATTTGTGTTTGTAGCTAAGACATGAACCCAGAACGCTTATCCTAGTAATAAAGAAGTATTACTAGTAAAAAAATAACTGTTAAAAAGTCTTCAAAATGTAAAGATCCCATATCGAAAAGACCCCAAAGTACTTGACGAATTTATTATTATCTTTGATAACTTGTCTTCAACAGTAGTGTTAAATCATACTCGTATCTACAAATATCATACTATTGAAAAATTATACGTAGATATACTATTCGTGCAGTCGAACTTGTAACATGTCATTTTTATCACATGTTATAATAAAAATTCTGATCTGAGCTGATCCTACTTTAATAGTCAATCAACGACGAATATATTTGAATATGAAATAGTTATTTAAAAATATGTTATCGTTTTAACAAGTAAACAGTAAAATAAATAAATATAATTCAAAATTATTTCCAATACTTAGTAGACGTTTGCAATGATCAACAATTTCTGAAACATCATATGACAAATGTATTTACTTGTTCGTAAGTAATGCTTTCAAAATTTAACTTACTAAATTAATTGTTATAAATTACAATACTAGTTAACACATTAATTAATTCAACTAGTGTGAGGTTGAACTCTTGGATAAACAAACACTTATTTTCTATTCTGTTATTCTATACACCCAAATGATACATGGAATTATATTGCTTATTTGAATTCATAAATAGATATAATAAAAAATAGTATATTAATTTCATTGATTTTACTAATTATTATGATAATTTGCAATTTTTAGAGCACCTAGATGTCTGATAGTCCTGTGAAATAGTGGCTTAGTCTATGAAGCCCAGAACCCTTTGATTAGTGAGTTAATTTTTCGCACACAGATTCTGGGAGCGAGTTACTTTCGCACATCGTATTTTTTTTTCAACTTAATTTAAACTGATTCTTGAGTATTCATATAATTATCTAATGTGTCAACTTCTATTTTACTATGAAAATAACACGTTTGTTTATTTACAATATTCATAATGATTCTAGAACGAGCACAGGGGAATTAATTCTTCAATTCTTCTTCAACTTTTTTTTTCATTATCTTATTTTCTCGTAATGTTTATGTATTTTTTCTTAAAAATATATGATTAAATTTTTATGAATTCCACATATTATTGATAAATTTATGTAGTATTTGTATAAAAACAATAATAACATTTAATTTTCAAATAAAAGAATGGTTTTAAAAATACTGCCGTACGGCTTCTGTAAGCCCGTACTAATCAAAAGATTAAGTTATATTTCCGATGTCCCTGTAATGTTCCCTGTAGTTAATACACTTTAATCGTTTATATTAGATTAAAATATACTTTATTTTTGCCGGTTAGTTTTATTCCTTCGACTTCTGTGGCAGGAGTGGGTTGCTAATACGTTAGCAATTGATTCGCTTAATATCGCGTTGCTCCGTTGAAAGGAGAGAAGATTTTTATTACTCTTATAAAATTATAAGATATGAAAAACAAACGAACAGTATAAATAAAATACACGTTGATCACGGTAAATTAAAGAATACTGAATCGAAACTGAAGTTCTACTTAGTAAATAACATATGTAACATTAACAATAATATGAAATATTGTACTTAGCAAATTCGTGCATAACACTGTAAATATAAAATATATATGAAGTAGAAAAGGCAATTATTAAAAACATCGTTCAAAAAAATGTTGTGATATATGAGGCCTGTATTTTCAAAGTGACCTTATTCCACCTCAACAAATTTGTAACAATTGCCAAAAAAAACTGTTTGCAGTGTCGATATTACATATTTTTTGTAATGTTCATTTGAGATAACAAATAAATATATAATATCGACGCCGTAAACATTTTTTTGACATTTGCCACAAATTTATCGAAGTGGAATAAGTTCACTTTGGAAATACGCCCCTCATATGTCTGAAGACATTTAAAAGCAATGCATATCAACCACAGTCGTTTATATTATTAGGCTTTAGACAAAAAAAATCGGTTAGGTCTCACATTAGAAACCTGAATTAAAGGATTTTCAGAGTACAATAGAGTTATGTGTTTGTAAATTATTTTAAACCATATTCTAATGAAATATTAATGATGTACTTATTTTATATGCGAATATTATTTTTCCTTAATTCGACAAAAGACTCCTGGGTCAGCCCAGGTAAAATTTAACACGGGGCTCGTGCAAGACCCTCCGATTACTCTCCAGCCCATCCCTGTTTTATGAGATAAGTTATCTATCGTAATATCCCGGTTTTATTAAATACATTAAATAAGATAGTTGAATTTTTATTTTATGTATAGCAGTATTAATAGCAGAGAATATCTGATAATATAAATAGTCATGACTACA
>JAPMAE010002079.1:5058-17944 GCA_036584705.1 Rhyacophila sp. 25_7 | reverse complement strand
TCCCTTCCTAATATTTAGTAAATGTGTACCAAATGACACTAAAATATTCAAAAAAAATTAAATATGCAATTTCTAAAAAAAGCTCAGGCCTCCTGTATATTACATCTATTTTTAATCCACTACCACAAAGGTTAATCAAAAGCCAAAAAATAAAGTCTAGAGCATTTTTCAAATTTAAATTTATTTCATTCAAAACTCTTGCATTTTGAAATAAATTATGAAGTCATTTGTTATTGCATAGAACGTAAAATTAATAAGATTATTTTTTTAGATAGGATAATGTTTTTTTTTGAATTTTAATAAATTTAGTGTTCTATGTAGAATAATATAATACTGTAATTGGGGAAAGTAATGCTTTGTATTTGAAGTATAGCAACTCTTAGAATGTCAAAATGAACTTTGCTCCCTTTCTGTCATTACATTTTGCTAAATAATTTGTTTCGATGTTCAGGATGAACGCGGTCCGAAGTTATACGTTCATTCAGTGGTTGGTGGTTTAGTTGTGTTGGTTGGTTGCAGTTGTTGAGTATCGTAGTTGTGTAGAGAATATCCCAAAAAACTACGTTGTAACAATTAACTTTTTTTTAAATCATCGAGTGTATTTTTCCTAACTGATTTATTGTTTTTAACCAATTATCAACATGTTTACCAAAGTACTTTTCATTTTGGTGTCAACCTTCATTGGTAAGTATCCCTTTTTCTTTTTTGAATAAAATGATCAACAATCCGTGAGAAAATATTTATTATTGTCAATATTCTTTCCTTGACACACGTTTCAAAACGCAACATCTTCTTCTATACTCTGCGTTATAAACTTTACAATAAGTACGCGTGTGTATCTACATAATAAAATTATACAGTGCGTTTATATTTTTTTCTATAAATTAATATTATAGGAAATATTTTTAAAATATGTACTGGACTTCTGTAATCAAAAAACTTGGCAGCCGAAATAATTTGAATTATCATAAATGAAATTCGATGTGTCCTGTTTAGCAAACGGAATAAATAGTGGAATGATAATCCTAAGTAATTTCATTAAGAAATGGTTTGTAAATACACGATATGGTTTTTTTGACTATCCTAAGAACCTCCATTATCCTCATTTGATGTCGGAAAATAGATTCTGAATCTCATCACTGATAAAAACATAGTGAGTACGAAACACCAACAGGCATTTCTAAAAAATCAGGTGTACTTGGTCCTAAGGTCCAAAATACAAAGTAATTAAAAATTGTATCCAGCAACGAAAGCATTCTTCATATGTCTGCCTTCAAGCCAAGCTTGGACTGCGGATACAGTTGTACCGGGCCCGGTCTCAAGGGGGCTTTATAGCGATTATTGACATAAGCTCGATCTACTGTCGACTTAACAAGGGGCCCCACAAACTTCTGTTATTGATTCGGTTTGCACCTGTCTATTCTTTATATTTTGTTTTTTTGACTATTTTAAACGTAATGTTTCAATTCAGTAGTACTACTACGTGAAAATATAGAAAAACAGTAAAAACAAAAAATTCACAATTAAATCTTGCATGGGGAAAATATGAAGTCATAGACGATACATAACGCCGATAGATTTAGCCACTTTCATATTTTGTAAGAAAAACAATCTTTATGCCACTGGTTCAAAATAATATGTCTAACCTGTCCAGAGTATGGACGCGCATATTTATCCGCTGAAAATTCGCTTTGAAGAAGTATATATGTAGGTATATGTACGTCAGTACCAAGCATTTATACACATACCTATATACCTACTATATATGTATCAAATTTACTCCTGGAGAGGTCGAAGGACACAGTGGAATATTTTAAATGAATTTATTCATAACGATAAAATACTTTTTTATTCAATGGTTGATCATTGTAATTACACTTCACTTTTTAGCGTTTCAATGTAGTGAACGTATAAAGTCCACTTTACAAATTAATTCGTGGCATTATTTTATTACAGGTGCTAGACATGTTGTTATTGTTCCTTTGTTTTGCCACAATAGCTATAATTGAATATATCTGGGCAAGCGATTTAATTCATTCGAAATCTGTCATTTTACTTAACAAGTACACATGTTATTATGCCTGCAACAGTGTGTATCCACACTTAACACGAAACTAAGAGACTCGTAATGAAAAAATATCTCCGATTCAAAATCTTCATTTTCTCGACACTTCCTACCAATATATTATATTATAATGTAATACATAGTTCCACTACATAAATTATCTAAAATGTCATGAACCAAAAGAATTGTCGCAAACATTTTATTTATAAAATAGTAATATTAAAAATATCCGCTCGCAAACAGACCATATGGATACTTCACATTCTGGATTTTGTAGACATTCTTACAACTCATAATTATCAATTACTAAATCAACCATTTGGAATCATGACGTCTGGTTGCATATAATATATACTCGTACATAATACTATTATTATATGTTCTGTGCATAATACAATGAAAAGATATCGCTGACATTTTAACTATTGAGGATCGCACCCGCGACTCAAGAACCACCAGAGAACTCCACTACATCAACGCTATGAAAAATAATAATAATTTACCTAAAATAACAAATAATTGCATATTTTAAGATACCAAACTCGTAAAAAACATATTTTGTTTTATACAAAAAAAACTTCTTGACCTTTTTTTATGTTTTAGCATGTACTATGGTACGAGTATATACGACTGAGCGGGTCTGTCTATCAACGAAGAACCAATATTGATCAATATTTATTATCTCTTCATTTTAATATGAAGAAACGAGATAGTAAATATTGTTTACTTATAGTTTTTTCCATACAGTCACACACCATAGTTTCATTTAAATACGTGTCGATAACGAAATCTATTAGTTTCAGGGCAATCGCATAATGACGGACGACGCACTGCTTAGAATGTTGGCATAAAAATAATATTTATTTAATATAGAAATTAAATTCAATTAAATATTTTACTTGTTGCAGAACGCTTATATAATGAATAATAAAATACTTGAGATTTAATCACAATTGCTTAAAAAGTATCCTGTAGCATGAATCACAATTGCTTAAAAAGTATCCTGTAGCATGTACGAGTTGATGACCCTGGCTATCTACGAGAACTTACGCTTACCTTCCTCGCGTATCTTTGCTGTGAAGTTTCTCCTCTTAATGATTAAAAAAAAATTGTTTATTTTCAATTTTACCATTTAGCATTACAAATTTTGAATTTTAGCATGTATTGTTTTGTATAAATAAAGACTAATTATTATCAATGCGATCACTACGTTGTACCATAATTCGTACGGCCTGTAACACCTTGCTTAAAAATACCGAGGTTTGTGATATAATAAGTCCGCAATATATCCGGATCGTAACATTTTTCTCCAAGTTCTTCTCAAAATACGTAATTGAAACGGATCGGAGCATCTTTCTAAAAAAACAAGGATACTTCGATTCGCCCGGGTAATAATTATTTACATGATCACGGATGGTTGAAATACGTCGCGGACCACGGTACATTTCATAAAAAATAAGTATTTTTTTATTTATTTGTGAATAGAACATCTTTATCAAAACTGTTTTAGCCATATTGGCAGCTCATGTGCTGTAGACGTTTGATTTTGTTGCAATCTCGCTGCGCATGTATAGATAATTCACTTTTTAAAAAATGGTAGACATTTAGTCGTTAGTACATGATCGCGGTTTCAGGCTCGCTTTCTCATGCAATAGATGATTCACTTTAAAAATGCATGTTTATTATTACATACGTGATAAACAATCACTTGAATGATGAATGAAACGGAAACTAAAACTCATCAAGTGATAATTAGACAGACACTTTATATTTTTAAATATCAATATATAAATGACATGAAAATGTTATGCTATGATAATCATTAAATACTCGCATATGTACGTTATTAATGCTGGTAAATTACTTAGTGAAACTTATTTATGGTAACTTCGTTTTAACAGTGCAACGGTATTATGTATTAGTAATGTATATCTATTTTTTTCGTGTGCATCTTAGGGCGACTTTCCGTGGAATTTGTCTGCACTTTCTAAACTACATATTGCGTAATTATAAGACGCCATCGGTACGGAGGAACCCCTACAAGAATGCGTATTTTGCATTTTGATACAGGTCTAGTCAATCCATTTAGGTAATGCGATAACACTAATCCGAGTATACAAGTGTAATACGAATGAGAATTGGACTGTTTTACTTGTAGGACTCGGGAAATATCTCGCGCGGTTCTAATTGATACAAAATCATTTTTTTGTCGATGCTGATACGATAATTTGCCTTCGTTATCTCTTCCATGAATAAAATGATAGCACACACGTATATGATTCCATTTATCAGATCCGTCAAAATGTGTTATAATAACATAGTAAGGCCCTCTGTAAATGGAGCTACTCAAAAGAAACGAAACTGGTTTGTTATTGAAATTACTACCCGGTCTCTAACTAATTAATGATTCAGCTCCGCATACGCGGTCGACTCGAAAGTGATCGAAATCGATAGTTTTTTGTCTGGCCGCGAATGGTGGAACAGTCAGTGTTACCATATTACTACTATCATTACAGAAGATTATAATACGAAGAGGATTTTTGGTTCATCCATATCTTGAAAGAAATTTTGACCGCCGATTATTCGTTGCTGCAAAAGAACTCCAAATTTCAGATGTAAGATTTTTACATTCTTACCGTATGTCTAAAAACAATTATTTGCTATTAGTACAATTGATCTCCCCTGTAGTACACAGGAAAAATACAAATATGAGGGAATACAAATCATTTTATATTCACTTGTTGGTCGTTCATAATTGTGAATAAAAATGAAATATTTTTATAAAATAGTTATTAACTATTTATATAAATAATAATAAACAAAACGTCATTGTGATCAGTCGGGCGACGAACTGGGTGATTCAGTCAAAAATGAGTCGACAGGTCGAGTAGTCTACGACTGATAACGCATTACTGACTGGTTAGTAACAAGTAGCCCTGCTCTGCAATGTCGTATTCAATTACGATTTATGGCGGACCTGTTGATGATTTGCGTCATTGATCGTTTCTTTTGGGTAGCTCCGTGTGCAGACGACCGAAGTCTACCATTAAACCGTTACAACTGTTTCTATAAAATTACGAAGTTACCTTCGCCTACTCAATAATACAGTTTATGGATGCAAATATTGTGAAAAAAAATCATTTTCTGAATTATTTGTGTATTTCATTTCTCAATTTAATAAATACCAATACACGACAGGAGATATGCGCTGAAAAGACAAGATACTAACAGACTTGGCTATTAAGCAATTTGGAAATAAAAATAAATAAAATGTCTTATTTTGTTTGTTCATATTTTTGACGTAATGCGCATTGTAGAGTTTTGTTATAATATATTTAATTTCTGATCAGACCGGGCGCTGTAAATATCCGAAACTACAAAATTGGAAATTGAAAAAACTGTTGGAGATATGGTATTCATACGTCAAAGGTGCAGCGTCATATGTTGATTTAATTCTAATCATATCTTTCTTTTTTTTTTAGTTTTTGCGACAGGTGAAATCCAGGATGACATCAAGTCAATCCAGAACACGTTGGGAGATATGCCCGGTTTAACTGATCTTAACACCTCGGGAGTGCCTTCTGCCGAGGACGCTGCCGAAATATTGAAGAAAAAATGCATCAAACAGGCAAACGAAGCGGCATACGATAAAATTGTTGTAAGTAATAATAGGAATATAAAATATTATAGTATCAATAACTATTCCCACAAACACGCTAACCCGTCTCCCAAGAACGACTTCGGGTTGTACATGAACATATTACTGTTCAGCAAGAAATGTCAAATACGAGTATATTATAATGTCTGTCAACTAACCGGCATACGTAAAAAATTTTAACCTTTACAAACCCGTAACCGAAAGTAAAATCGAAAGCGTTTTCAAAAACTACTCGCTTTATAAAGCTCGCAGTGAGAGTTTCCATTTAAATAAGAAAAATATTTATAACTTTTCTTTATTTTTATATAAACAACCAAAGAATTATATATACATACGGCCATGTTTCGATACTAAACAGGCATGACTTACAAAAAATATTGCTACATGACCCATTGATTGATGAGAAATTAATCACCGGCATGAAATATATTAATCGTCTTACCATATTATGAAAAATATTTTGGACTTTGGAAAAGCATGCGCAATATGTTAATATATGTGGTATCCGTTTTGCGCTGTTTCGTTTTTATGCGATCAAGAAAAACATTTTTTTAATTTAAAATACTCAAAATCAAACACATAATTAGTTATAAATTATATAATAAGGATTAGAAGACCTCTTGCTGGGTTTAGGTCTGAAGATTGTGACGATTTAGAGCCAACTGGAAAGAAAAAAAACTATTTCATTAGAATTTAGCAGCGAGTAGACGGAATAATTAATATAAATTCTGTATAAAATTAAGTACGTGTAATTCATGTACAGATTATTAAAAAAATATATGATTTCACAACAATATATTTTTTGGCCAATACATGGTATGCATTGTTTTTTTTTCAACGTGTGATATCAACTCGAATTCTATAATATATTTGCGTGGATCTTTATTTTCTGGAATTAATCGTCTATTTTCGTATGTTCGCCTCGTTCCGCGTGATATTTTGATATTTCTTAAAACCACCGCTCGAATGAAGTTATACTTTGTAACACACGGTTTTTCGGGCAAATATTTTTTATTAATGAATCTCTATGAGAACCGAAAAACAGATAATTATAATTAAGTGTATTTTTATAGAACTTGTATCATTATACACATTTTTCTGGATGGGGCTCGAAAAATTGTTCCTCGAATGGAAAATTCCTCGTAAAGAAAACTGCTCGAAATAATTAAATGTACTGGAAAAATTGTTACATCTGTTTTTTTTTATTAAACCCTTCACGAGTACTATTAAATTAAATAAACAACTTCCTTGCTGATAGTACTTTACTGTTGGGAGTTCTTTGAATAAGTAACAACATGGAATTTATTAAAAGTGAAAAAGGCAACAACAAATTATTAATCGAAGGCTATTTTTCCTATACCCTACAATGGGTAGTCGTAAATATCGCAATTGTGCGGGAAGAACAGTGCGCATACTGCAAAAATGTTAGTACAACGTAGATATTACAGGATACCTTTGCAGTCTTGTTTGCAACATTGGTTATTAAATATATACGTCTTTGTAAATGAATTTTAATTCAAACAACTTTTCTGGTACTTATAATCATTTTGTATTTGCTTTGTAATTGATTTCGAGCAATTTTCACCAAGCCATTTCTTCTAATACTCGTATATTGTTTTTTAAGCTTGATTAAATGTTATAATATGAAGTTATGTGCAATATTTAGTTTAGATGTATTTCTCTTTTTATATACACAAGATCGTATGAAGTTGACAATGCGTATTAGAGGTCACCCATTGTACATATTTAGAATAAAAAGTCAATTGATAGCCAATTATACAGATATCTCCAACCACTCCAACATTGTGCAGACCAGGTTTATGAATGATCTTTGGTAATAAATAAGATTCTCAGACTTTTATTAGAGCAGCGCTACTTAAAAAGGGCAAACAATGACGCAGCCAACTAAAATCCTTGAATACCAATACTTCGTGGTAACTTTCGACATCGATTTCGAGTAAAATACCTACAAATACAAGTAAGACGTCATTAAAATTTCAATAGTGGCTTACAGCCAGCCAAAATCAACACACTGAGACCCTCGTCACGTTGAGTGACTTTGTAACATGGCTTGTGATTGATGATAGGTACCAGTTGAATAATCAGTGAATTCTTTAGCCATGCTATACCACGACATTAGAATATTTCAATACATTTCCTTCAAAAACTACAGAGATTCATGTTTACACATCCTTTTTTGTGAAACTTCTCCTTACATTTTTGTTTCATAGTATACCTTTGGGGTATACCGCCTGTAATTCAATATGCAGATGGTACGATCTATTCAGGTTCATGACCGACTCTCCGACCATCCCCCAGGTCTTCTCTGGCTTTTCAACTCATTCGCTAACATTTTACCTTCCTGTACCTCTCGTAATGTTACCTGCCCATATTTTATAGAGGCCATCGTACTAAAGTTTCTTCAAACACCTTTTTGAAAACTCAAAATCCATCACACCCGAATATGTGACGATACATTAGCCGTTTTAGTTGCGAATTAGTCGAGCAGCTCAGCGTTAATATGGGTGCAAAATTCTTGGTTTTCTTTAACTGAATCTTTCGATATTTTCTTAAAGTATATTTTTTGTCGTTAAATAATCTTTCGCATTCTCTTGTTACCCTCTTGCAACTCCTTAAATGAATCGAATCTGGCGACCCCTGATTTCGCTTGAGACACTCTGCTAAATACTTACAATAATCTATTTGATCAACTTGTTCTGATTAAATCGAAAGAATGATGTTCTTGAAATTTTGTTTGCGTTCAGAATTTTGCATATATAGTATATTATCTAATCTGTCATTGAACGTAATCTATGACCTCAGGGATCAACGTCGAATGACGGACGTTCACTGAATTTTGCAACTCATTAAACATACGAGTTAATAAAAAAATCATAGTAACAAATAATTAATACGATACCACAAGAAAACGCTCTTCATACAATATTGTACCAGAAGAACGAATTACAAAAAATAATTCATAAGAAGAGCATATTGCGTTGCCTTTTTTCAACAATTCTCTCAAGTTTATCTACTAAAGCAACTCGGCATCATTCATTTGTTCGTTTTAAGCGTCAATGACTTAAATACAAATGTGCGAACGAAAGTGAAATAGCGACCTGAAACTTCAATCAGTTGATTTTTCTTATTAGTCCTTTTCTTGAAATTATCACTACTTCATTATTCATATAGTCATAAAAACAAATAAACGACGCAACCTGACTGCGTGGTTACGTTAGTTCGTCAATTACCCACGGGTCAACTCGTCGACTTCGAATTTGGGCAACCGAGTTAATTGAATCGTCAGTACACTGGATGCACAGGACACCTCATGCCATAGAATTTAAAGAAGAGGCGAAGAGCTAGTGTTATGTCCGAAGAGGTGTTCGACTTTTAAAATGAGGTGATCGACCAACTAACTGTTCACTAAACCACACTCACAATTTGCAGATTTGAATCCTTCATTTAATTGTTGAAAAAGAAAATTAATATTATTTCTGAAAATAGAAGATGACGTAAGAAGCCACGATAAGCTAGACATGTATGTAATTGACAAAACTTTAAATCGCTTTATTTTCGATGGATTTTTGTTGTTTTTGAGTTGGCACCGTGCATACCTTGAGATTTTATGTTTAAAATTTATGTTATATCCACTTTTATTTATCACTTCTTTTAATGGTTGACTATCGCTTGCTTTATAAATGATTTTACAATTAGATAGCCCATTGATCTTTAAAAATGTTTGACATTTACTTTAACAAAAAAATAGTTCTTGGTTCGTATTTTTAAATGGGATGAAAGTGCACAACACTAGTCAAATTTTCTATTTCTAGTCTGCATTAAAACATTTCATTCGTGCAAGTGTCAGGCTAGCGACTGCTCATAATTGCTGCTACTGATTCTAGTGCATCAAAAACCTATTTGATTATCCATATCCTTCCATTATGATTATATTTACTAAGAATACTAGTAAGTTATTGCGAGTTGGTGACGCTATATGCTATATCGATAATTTAATTATCAATTGTGAATCCACGAGTGCAAATACTGACACTTGCATCTTGCACCTTGACCTTTCTGTCGATATTGTCAGATAGATTGAGTCTAATTATTCCACTATATGTAGTATACATACCACACATGTAGTTTGTTATATATGGTTATTGATATATAATACTATTTCATATTTAAATACGGAGAGAATAGAGTCATTTACTCATATCTTAGCTTTTATATTTGTTTATGATCAGGCAGTGAATCGACTGATTCTTTGCTGAAAAGGCATGGCATTTTAGAATAACGATGAAAATATATATTATTGACATTTTTAAAGAGTCACATGTTTGAAGTATATATAGACACTTACATTCAAGGGCTTACAGTCAAACAACGCTATCTAAAAAATTGCAACTTTACAAGAGAGCCATAAAACGTTCTTTTTATTTTCATGGAACTCAACAAAGGAGATATTATTAAAAACTAAATATTAAAATTCAAAAATATGGTTCAAATGTTATAATTTATTGTTTGATAATTTGATTTTTCTTGTGATAAGAACGCTTACAGCTTAATACAGTTTTTATATTAAACAATGGCAACTTTATGTAATTAATGTTATACTTTACAGACGATTTAAGAAGAATCTAGAAAAAATTAATAAACCGTTGTTTGACAATTATGTAGTCAAGAACACGTAAAATAACATTATCACAAATTAAAAAAAACGCAACTTCGTTTGACTTTAAGCCCTCGATATAGGGCGTGTATTTCTAAAGTGAACTTATTCCACTTTAACAAATTTGTGGTAAATGCCAAAAAACTGTTTACGGTGTTGATATTATATATTTTTTTGTTATATCCATTTTTAGTGTAAAATACAATTTACAATGTAGATAACAAAAAATGTCATATTATATGACACCGTAAACCAACGGTTTCCAACCTGGCGCGCAATTTTTAATAAAAAAATAATAAAGTTTTTATTATTTAAAAGTGTCTATATTATCATAACTATTAACAAAATAAAAGATAAGGAGGCGCGGAAAAAAAAATCGGGCAGGCGTAGTAGCATAAAGGTTGGAAACCGCTGCCGTAAACAGTTTTTTGGCATTTGCCATAAATCTGTTGAAGTGGAATAAGTTCACTTTGAAACACTCCTCATATTACTTTAAGAAATAATTATCTCAAGATATACGAGTATATAATATATTACTATTCATTAATAATTGTCGTATAATTTTACATCCGGCCCCCTTCTTTATCAGTTCCCGATGAATATTTTATACTTTTCTTTTTAACACGAATTGAAGGACCTCCATATATTGTGTGCTTTCCAATAATATTCCTTGTCCAACCCCCATATTTTTCAAAAACTATTTTTTCAATAATTTAGTGACTTCTGCCATAGATAATGTAGACATAATAATTAATAATGTTAGAATCGTTTTATTTATTTATTCATTTATCTTCACGGTGTCGGAGTCCACGTGACGTCATTTATACTTTTTCGGACTTCGAGTACTCATGGCATTACGCATACTATTTGTATCAGTGGATGTTTGATATCGTTTTCATTTCATCACTTATTATTAAACGATGACTTTTGCGTTTGCAAGACAATGACTCCATTTACTATTCTTTTAAAACAAACTAAGTACTTGCATACATATTATCTACAATGCAGGTTATAAGTGAATTTTTCAGTACTTTGTGACAATAGCCACTCAGCATGGAAATTGGATTGTTCACGTGTACATAAATATCGATCGTTTTCCTGTACGCAACATTCCCGCGAATATTGAATTAAATCGATTTGACGTCGACTAACATTTCATCAACAAAGTTTTATATTACAGTTACTTCGTACTAAACAACCGAAATCCGTTCCTATAACTTGTTGGGACGAATTTGTCGATAAACGAGTAATTTTAATGTACGTCTCTTGTTTAAATGCCAAGATGAATATAGTGTTTTAAATATGTTTTTCAAAAATCATAACTGTATTGTAAAAACCTTCTATTTAGTCGCAGTGCATTGATACTCCATCTTTCTTCTTATAATGTGTAAGGTTTCCAAGGTCCGCGCATTCTTGTTTTTATAAAAATTCTAAAAGCTATCGGCTATGCAAACCTTGATAGTTACCGTTTGGAATTTGCTCTGAAAAGTGTGAAATTGCTTCACACTTGTAACTTGCCAAATTTATATTAAAAACGTTGTAATTCTCCAACAATAATTGGATTTGCATTTATCAAACTAATTCTTACAACCAATTTGTACTTACTACAGACATGCGGAATCGTATGAAGTTTTCTATTTCAACCAAGGCACTCTATTAATTCGTGATCCATATAATTCACCTACATACGTTATGACACCTCTGTGTTTATAATATGTATTTATGTGCATAAATGTGTGCCTACCGACTGTTTGCATCGATTTGCGCTAAGTAATTGTTTTTTCTGCAATATAAAAACGTATTGAGCTGCTTGATGGGTCACGGAAAATTTAATCTTAGGCTCTTTGCACATGGAACTACTCAAATGAAACAGAACTGGTCTGTTATTGAAATTACTACCCGGTTATTAACTCATTAGTAATGCAGCTCCTCACACGCGGTCGACTCAGAAGTGATCGAAATCGATAGTTTTCTATGTGGCCATGGATGGTGGAACAGTCAGTGTTATCATATTGCTACTATCATTACGGAAGAAATATAAATAAATAAGAAAAGAGGATTTTGGGTTCATCCATATCTTGAAAGAAATTTTCACCGCCGATCATTCGTTGCTGCAAAAGAACTCCAAATTTCAGATGTAAGATTTTAACGTTCTACTGTATGTCTAAAAACAGTTATTTGCTATTAGTGCAATTGATCTCCTCTGCGCCATATAGGAAAAATACAAACATGAGGAATCCCACTAATTTCATAAATTGAATAAATATATAAAATAATTATCAACTATTTATATAAATTATAATAAACAAAACGTTATTTTAATCATCCGGGTGAAGAACTGGCTGATTCAGTCAAAATGATTCAACAAGTTGAGTAGTCTACCACTGATTACAGCGTGAAATGAGTCGGAAGAGGAACTGGGTGATTCAAATTAAAAAATGAGTCGCCAGGTCGCGTAGCCTACAACTGATTAAGTAATACGTAGCGC
>JAPMAE010002077.1:0-15846 GCA_036584705.1 Rhyacophila sp. 25_7 | reverse complement strand
AAAGATCGCTAAAGAATATTATATTATTTTGAATAGAGAAAACTTACTCGTATGTTGTCATATTATATTATATAACTATTTAAAACACTATTAACACATTGTAAACATATTTACTGCTTACGTTATACTGAAATATTTAGTTCGTTAGAACTAGATTATGTGTAATTATTTTTTTATGAACATTTCGAAAAATTCTAGAAAATATATTATTCGGAAATTAATATATAAAATAATTTACTTTAAAATTAGTTCTAATGTGATTTCATCTTTGTCTATAATTGTTAAGTATGTCTAATATTTTTTTGAATTTAAGATTGTTATATTTATTGAGGCTATAAAATATATTGAAAACATGTCTTTTACTATTAAAACTTAGTTATCGGTGAGCTGTTCATAGATAAAGTCTTTCAGAGTTTCATTAACGAGGTCATAAAATTGAATTTACGCAAACAAATATTTTACTGCTAAGCACAGAATCTAATAAAAAAGCACTAACTGGGGTAAAGTTTATGCAAATAACCCTTTTAATTCATGCGATAATCCCAAAATAAACGTGTCGACGACCTATGGGACTCAATTGCAAAAGCGGTGGTCGAAATAAAGTAGAACGAGAATATTGACGTTTCTACGAAGTTTATTTTTTAATTAACACTAAAAGCTTTTAATCTATTGAACCTTATATCTAACAGGATATCAATATTGATTCCAAAGAGAATTTTAACCTTTCAGCATTCCATTTAGAAGGGGTGCTTTATTAGTTGGAACTAATTGCGTTGATTGTACACAGCTTTGCCGTTCATTGATGAGTTAAGATTCGTTAATAGGTTCTTACGATACAAGGTCGTTTCGTATTGAGATTAACAATTTACAACTTATTGATTTTGTCAGCAGACACGAATAATGTTATTCACGATTCACAAGCTTTTATGTTAATTATAAATAATCGAATAATATGGGTGAATATTTTCTTCAAACAAGAGTTATAAATTTAATATGTGTATCATTATTTTTCAAATTTCATATACAATACTTAATGACACGGCTTACAATTAATAAAACAATAGCCAGTAATTCAATTTTATACAAAATTCTCTGATTGCATATAATGGCACTTAATATTTCTGGATCAAAAATAGCGTGAAAGAAAGAAATAAATAACAAAATTCATTTTGTTTTCCAAACAAAAAGTCTAGTTATAATTTAATTAAACTTCAAATCATGATTATATAGTTATTCAGCAAAATAAAAATAAATACTCCACTTTATAAAAAAAAGATTGATAAAAAATCAGTCTTGTATAGATTATCAACAATAGAAAACCAATGCTGAAGATGTCCTATATTATGCCATCTATCGCGGAGGACTATTTTGATACCCCCATGACTCAAATGAAGAATTCACTTCTGCTCTGAAAGAAAATCAAATCAGTAAGCCACCGACTTTTTTTAGGATCAAACGGTATTCAACACACGGCTGTATTGGAATATTATTATTTAAAAAACGGATTATTTGACAAAAACATGTATTTCTGCATCGACAGCGGTCAACTCAATGTTTATTCTCGACAAATCTTTTAAAACTCAGATAAAAATTCTACATGTATTCCCAAAAAAGACCCTCTCGAGAATCCACAACACTCTTACGCTTCTCATATTTACCAGAGAACATGGAATATTAGTCGCTGCCCTAGTCCCATACCAAAAATTTAACGAACTTATTGATGAGGTAATTTTCAAAAGTGGATAACTTTTCTGAGTCAAGAGAATGATCTAGCTTTCCATTTTTTGGATATGACCACTTTTGTAAATTACCTCCTAATATCATTTCATTGTACAAACAATTGTAACCAAAAATAATAGTCCGACAGAGCATCGGTGCATTTTTTCTCTTTTTTGTATTAATATTTATTATTTTACATAAAATACAGTGATCAGATTATCATTAGTGAAAATAGCATTTTACGTAGTAATTTCCTCACCATAATTATGTAACTTGTTGATGTCTTAATATAAATATTATTAGTAAGTAAAATAACAATTGAATTAAACATTGGTGAATATTATATATAAGACTATTATCATCAATCAAATATGATAGTATAAACAGGCTTTTCTTGCATAACGTCTACAGTTCTGATAAGGGTTGATTTGGAAACAAGGCAAACCTACCTTTATCTATACACGTGTATTCTAAGATTTATCACACTTCGTATGTCAACATAGAGAAAATATAATAAATTACGTGTAATTTATTGAATTTTAGTTTCAGGGTTCAACTATAGCCCTAAGTGTCGGTCCAAATATTTTTTTAAATATAAATTTTTCGCTTACTATGGAAAATTAATTGAAATGAGACAGAAGACTGTAATAAAAAGTGAAAAATGATTTAGATAATCAAAGTATATTTATGCCGAGATAATGTGAATATATATGCAAAACAACGACTATGCTGTAGAAATACATACTCTAATCCAGATTACTTCTTGATACGCGGCAGAAAGAACACCCAAAGTATCGATTCTTCAGTTATTAAATAGGATGCATATCTTTCCTTGATATCAGAATGAGATTTTTTATAGTAATCTTAAATTCCACGCAATATCTGTAAAAGTAAATATGGAAAATGACGTAACCTTTGAGAGAAGGGAGCAGGGGGTTAAACTTAATGTATAAATAGTGTTACATGGAGGAGGGTAGGGTAAAAAAAACTTAAAAAAACATTACGTGATTCATGGATAACTTCATACTTTAATTCAGTACAATTAATTTTTCCACTGTCGATCCTTGATTGAAGATATTAGAAAAACATGATAAAGTTTTAAACTAGTTTTTGCTTAGTCAAAATAAGTATACACAGTGTGATATTATTTTAATTTTACTCCGTTTAAAATAAACTAAGAATTCAAAACAACAGTAATAATTATGTTTATTTGCAAAGATATTTATAATGTAAGTAACATTTTTCATATTTTATGTAGAAATATAAAATTGGATTATGTCTAAAAGTTGGTCGGGTTGGACAAATGACCAGTGTTTTATTCTCAGTTCAAAAGTTGGTGCGACATGACTATATTTTGCTTTATATCTACGCACGTTTCAAAGTAAATAGCAATATATCTTTTCATATTATACCTAGATAAAATGTGTACCTTATATTGTATCACAACTACGATGTCATGCGGCATTTTAGAAGGAAATTGAGTTTACATATATTTCTATCGTCCACGTATAACCGAATGACGCAAACTAGAATTTTCACTCAGTATTTGTATTCAATTTTACAGTGTTGCTTGTTTATTGTTTGCAATGAAGTAATTCATCGAGTATATGATATGTAGTTTGAACAAGTTACTGAAATTTGATTACTCTTTACATTTTACATATATAGACTAAATGGTAACATATTTTCATAATTAATGACGTTTGGTAGACTATTAAAGTATTATTTTATCGAACTACTATATAATGTAAAATAAAATTACTAAAAATCTATATAATCATATTCTTTCGATCATTTATTATATGCACGTTTTTGCTATCTCATCAACAAAATATGACAGTCATAATAAACGGTAAAAATAGTAGTAATATGACTGTGGAGTCAGGTCAATATATCGACTTCGATTCAGACTCTGATTTTATGTTATTTTCTGACTCCTACTCTGATTTTTATTTTATAATTTCCTATGTTTACTTAATTTATTTAAAATGACTTATTGATAATAATATAGGTATAAATACTTTTGTACGCAAATAAATATGTTTTTTATATATTGATATAGTGCATGCAATTTACTATAAATCTTGTCAGATATTTAGACTTCATTTTTCTCAACTACAAAACCTTGTCAATTCAATAGTTATTTGAAACATATCTAAAATTTTATAGCAATTAAGTAAATAATATAACTACATATTCACATAAATAAATTATTAATACGAGACGATACTGTTAAGCAAAATATTTATGAAATTGAAAAACTGCATTAATGTATTTATTTGACAAAGATGACATTAAGCTTGTAAATAATTCAAGGTAGTATTCTATCTAGCAAACTAATTTTGCTTCATATCATAGAAATCTTAATGACAATTATATCCGCACTGCACACTTCCTGTATAAGATTTGTTTAAAAGCTTAAGCTGCGTAACCTCCTAAAGGTAACCTGGCTAACTAATCAGGAAACCGACTAATTAACAGAACTCAATTACCATGGATTCACAATATAAAGCACATACGCGTTTCAACTTTCTATATACGTATTATTATTGTGCCAATTCCTTCTGCAATATCCGCGTTTTACTTCCTTAATAAAAGTAGGTTTCCACAGCATAGTTCGTATAACTTAATAAACTTTTAAAAATTAAGAGGAAACCATTTAATGTTTCATGTAAAGATTCTTTGAAATCAAACTTCGTCGATATTAATTCAATTTATCATATTTTTTCTACAGTTGAAATAAGTGTAAAAAAACGAATCGATTTATTTTTATTATGTGACGTTTGAATACAAAAATTACGAATCAGAACAGTAAACGAGTTTTTGTATGTCATTCCAAAATTATGCATATAAATTTTTATTAAATTAACCTTTTCACTGCTAGAGTGATTCTTAATCAAAAATATTATAGAACCTTATAATTATTAAATATATTTTTTAAATAAATTGAGTGTTTCTTTGTTTTGACTTAATTTTAATGATCATATTATAGTCATATCTTTGCGCTTTCATGTATGCGAAATATTCAGGTTTGTCTAAAAAAATACGTTTTACGTTATACAAGTTAACTTGTTTCTAGTACTTAATCGCTTAAAGTTGAATTTACAGCTATTTTTAGTAATAATTGTAAATTTTTAGCTGAAAAAATAATATGTTATGTTAATTTTTTAAATGCGCACGAAAAAATACGAGGATTTCTGGGAGAAATATGATTCAAATCAAAATTCTGTTATAGAACTATAATACGAATACGTTATCCTTGTTCCTACGAAAGGTTACGATTTAACGTCCATTAAACAAATAAGTTTTAAAAAATACCTTTGAAGCTAAAATCAGAACTCTTTTTGTTTAATTTAATAGACATTTTTGATTGAGAAAAGCTCTTGAACCAATTACCCTTATCTTATTTATAACCATTAATTACAGAAATAATAATAAATACACATAAGCGTTACTATTTTATTTTGCTTTGTTGCTTGTAGTGGAAATTCGACCCATAATGAAATCTGCTTTTGATACTTTCGGGTCTCAAAATAATTTCTTTTAGAAATATCGTCTATCATTTTTTAAATTCGTCAAAACTTCTAGGTACTATGATCCGTATGGATTTTATTCGGCTTACTAAGGATCAATAAGCCAAAGAAAATGTATTTTGGTGTTTATTGAATTTGAAAATAACAAGACTTACGAAAGCTCATGAAAGCTTATTGCACGTCAACTCCCAACACTTATATTGGCTAGGTTAGGTTAAGTTACTTATAGATTAGATTAAAATCATTATATTCTAAATAAACTAAAATTTAATATTTGTTAAAACAATTATAATTTCATATAACTAATTTATTATTTTATAAATGACAACGTATTTTATTCGAGATAAGGCTTAAATGTCATTCTAACTTTAAAGAAAAAGCTACAAATGAATGAATTATAGACTATATTTAAATGTGCGACATATTTTCGTAATTATTGTAGAATGTTTATCATTTTTAGCATTGTCACCTTTAAATCGTCATTATTCACCTCGTTTATTAATACTGTGGGCCAACTGTTTCTATAGTGAAATTTAAATTTAAATTTATAACGATATATGTCGCTCTCAGAAAGTCAGTACACAGCACATTTGATTTAAAGAACACGGGTTTTACATTTCCAAGAGTGAATATTTTTTAAGTGCAGTTGCACAATTGGGCGAATTTTTTTTAGTTATCTAGCATTAAATTTTGAATTTTATTAATTGTATACAATACTAATGTTGTATAATCTTTATTTGATGTATAAATTTAATAATTTATACGAGTATTACTATTCAGTGGTTGACGTACATATGTCTACACTTCTTCAAAGTGAATTTTGAGCAGATGCATATGCGCGTTTATACTCCTGGACAAGTTAATATACCCACTTGTTACACTGCTTTCTTCAGAATAGATTAAATGGGTTCAGATAATAACTACTAGTGAAAAACCACTGTTAAGTCTTAAGTGAAGATTCCCTACCTCAGAGCTAAAATGCAATCAACCTGTCCAGGATATAGACGCACATATGGATCTGCTAAAAATTACCTTCGACAAAGTATATACGTATATGTCCGTCAAGTACCAAGCAATACAATACTCGTATTTATTATTTATGCATCAAATAAAAATTATACGATAATCGTATTGCATACATTTTATAAAAAAAATATTTAAAGCTAGATTAATGATCAAACTTTTACCCAATTAAGCAACAGTAATAAAAAAACTCACTTATGGAGAGGTTAAAAAGACCATATTTAAATATCTAACGAAGTTATGTGACTTCATTATTGATTGAATAAAAAAAAAAGTTCTTGAATTATCATAAATTAGTTGACCGTCTTTAAAACATTAAGGACATATTTCAACGTGACGGTAACAAATACTTAACATAATTTTATGAGCTCTATCTAAATACTTAACTAGCTTTTTGTTTTAATGATTGATTCTAGTGTTTTCCCAATTTGAAAAGGGACTTCATATAATATTTACTTTGAAGTCTTGTGAAATGCTTAAACACGATATACCAGTTTTGAGTTTTCTTTGTTTTAACAATACCAATCATGTTTTGAAAGATTCAAATGAGAATTTCTTACTTTGATATTTAAACTCGTATAAATTGATTATAAGTATGCTTAGAATCACTTGGTAAAATATAGTTTCAATTTAATATCTCAATATTAATTCAAATTCATTTAATATAGCCACATAATTCAGCAATCATTTCGATTTTTTGTTTTGTTATAAATATTCAATCGTTATTTTAAACGATACAGTCGTTTCATCATAATTACAATTATATATTATATTTGACTTAAATATGTTTACTGTAGAATCAATGTATGATATTGATTGAACTGGAATTTACTGGTCACATTTATCGACTAAAATATATGAAAAATTACTTTTATTTAATTTTCTCTACTGTTAGTCCTTTGTGGAAATCTTGAATATTGAAATACTCGTAAGAAAAAAGTTTTTATAAATTTTTCCACACATATATATTTTTTTTAAATTTAAAATCTGGCATTTTTTTAATGTAAAACCAAGATAGTAACTCTGTTAAATCAGCCACTTTCAGCGATAATGAAATTAGGTTGGCTTTAAAGAGAGGCATGGCTGGTTTAGATGTTTCAATCATGTCACGCCTGTTAATCAGAGCATATGTACACCACGTGTTGCCTCCGTGGGTTTTTGTTACTGACTATTTTTCTTGCAACCTCTAATGTCACTCATGCATCGTAACTTCCTTATTGATCCCAAGAAGATGAAATTCGGTAAGCTTGATTAAGAGACATGGATGGCTTAGGTGCTATTCAGGCATTTTTAATCAAAGTCCAACATTTCATCTTAATTTTTGACGCGATGAAAAGTTTCAAAGTCTATTTTCTCGTTACCTTGTTTTGCGTAGAGCTGTATCACCGCATTTGAACAATTAAACTTGAAGCTAAGTATGATTTTAATACTTATATAATATATTATACCAAAAACATAATTATCACCGTCCATAATATTATATATTTGTATGTATATATTAATGTAAGTATTTTTTTTCTTTTCAAATATCAGTAAAGAACATTTTATTTGGATCAAATAAAATCAAAAACTTCACTCTAAAATACAGTTTCATGACTAGAATATTATATTTTTCAGTAAAAAAAGCCCTAAGGCATTGTTATTATGATAGAAAAATTATGTATTACCATTTCTTTTTTAACACTATGTGAACATATTCGAGGCTACAAAATTAGAGTTAAATTTCTTTAGGGATTTACGATCAAAAAATGCTAACTATTACGTTTATTTTGCCTACGCAGAAGAAAATAAAGTAAAATATGTTACCAAGCCGCAAATTTTGAACAAAATAAAATTTAAAAAAAATGTTTTGGTGTAGCCGTTTGCGTTTTGTAACATTAAATAATCCGTAAGTTGATGATCATATATTTTTTCTACTGTACTTTATTTTAAACTATACATTTGTTTTAATAGTACATGTATATCGCAAAAAATAACGTTTTTATTTTAACCTCATATAAGGAAAATCCTAGACAATATAATAAATTCGAATTTGTGGGCACAATATGTCTTACAGTATTAGTAAAGTCTAAAATTTGATGAAGCTAAATACTGATTACAGTTTATGATTCGTAATCATATTTATTAGTGGCGAAGAGATATGAACAAGTGGCGTAAAAAGAGATTATTTAAAAAGCTCGACTAAGTTTTGTAATAAACTTAATTTGGGCAAGCAAGTCTCTGTATTAAATCATTGAAAATTAATACTTTCATATAAAAATACTATAATTTCATCTATAAATAATAAAAAAAAAATATTATGTTATATAAATAAAAGAAGTCTAATCAGTATTTTTTTAGAGTAAATGCTTAAAACAACAATATTTGATGCATATTGCTTCCAGATATTAAAAGTAACAGTTTTGTGAACGATTATTTTCGAGATTAACTTTTACACTTATTCGTGGACGTTATTACAATTTTTAACTTTATTTTGATTGAGATATAGATTTTTGTTATATATTACGTCATTTCTGCCGTATTCTACTGTCAAATAATCAAATAATTTCTTAACATATAAGAATGCATCAACTTTTACTAATGTATATAAAAAAAAGTAATAAAATAATGTTTCCCTCAACATTTTACGTTTTTAAATTTCATCTGTGTGCTTCTCAAATATTGATATATTTTTCTAATTGTTGTCCTACGGTCGGTAATCTTATTTTTATACTACTATTTTTCAAAATTCATCTAGTGTAAACAACATAATAACTTTAACACTCATAAAACAGATTTAAAATTTAAGTATGGGAGTAAACTATATAATTCATCATTAAAACAAACTTACAATGCAATGTAGTATATATTGGGACACAGTGATAAAATATACATATAGAAACTGTCCTATATTATATATATATATTGGTTATGCCTATTTGATCGTATGTTTTTTTCTTCAATTTTAAGTTACGAAATGTTATAGCTTGCATTTTTATGATTTTATTATTCGAAATGATAAAAGAATATAGTCATTAGGGCGAAAAACGTGAAAAGCATTTTGTGCAACATTCAATTCAAGCATACTCGTACTTCAATAAAAAAAACAATTCAATTTGCCGTAGATATAGTTTATTCAAAAAAATATTATTATTCAAATATTTTTCCCGTATTTCAATACAAAAATATTACCGTAATTGTGAATTCTGAATAATAATAATCCGTATTGTTCTGTTTCTATGAAAACTTATTTAGCATTTATATAAAAGATAATTTTATTACTTCAAATTAAACAAAAATAATTTGTACACATTGTTTCTGTAAATTGTACAGGACAAATATTATTTTTGTATATTGATTTTTTGTTTACTGAGTAAAATAAAAATATATCTCGAGTATTTTCCCGATAACATAAAACATTATACTTAGAAAAAATACAAAATAAAAAAAAAAAATGTTTTTTTCCCCAAACTCGTACTCACATATAGAGGTATTAAATACGTAGTAATACTAATGAGAGGTGTGGTGTAAAAAAATGGTAACCCACAATGAATCAGTTCTGTAATAATTGCAGTTAAAAGTTTCTTATGTATTAAAAATATACTGAAAAAGTATGTTTACTAAGATTAATTATTAGACACCTATGGATTTTTCAAAAAAAATAAAATGAATTAGGAAGTGTAAAATGGTTAATTAATAGACTAAAACTCGCATAAAATGTAATTCTACCTAAGTGTGGGTTACCAACATTCTACACCGTATCCCTCAAATATAACCTGCTAGCAGAAGATTAGTAGCTAATGAAAGTAACAATATTATGTAGTATTTTTAATTAGGTTAGCTAACCTATATTTAGTCGATCATTTATTAAATTAAACTATTCATAATTTTTATAAACTGAAAAATAAATCAAGCAATTGTTTAATTTTTTTTATTTATTTTAAACTTAATTGTATATACATATGTATATACAACGTACCTATTTAAAATAATTATTAAAGAAAAGAGCAGAATATATATATTTCTAAATATATTATAGAAAGTACACGCTACTTTATTAGGTCACCACAGAAAGTGTCCCTTGTCATGCTTTTTACTTAGACATGGTTGCAGTGGTTTTAATCTTGTAAGATGTATCTCCCAAGAGATTCATAAAGATGCTTTAACAAGCCTCAATTAAAATTATTTTTTTATTTAAAGTAATATTAAAATCCGCGCATTAAGCCAAGAAAGTAAGTTATTATAAGCTATTTTAATAATTTAATAACATTATTTTCAATATTAAATAACGTTTTATGATTGATTTGTACATCTCCACAATGATATATTTTTACTTACGATCAAATGCAAATCAAAAGCGACATTCTTTATATCAAATTTCTTAACTTAAAAAATTGGAAAACTTATGTAAAAAAAAATCTAAATTATCTCTATTTATAAAATGTTTATTAACAATAATAAAAACTACATAATTTATCTTATGGAATAAGAGTACAATACGCATGGATTGTCATAATAATAATAATTCTTTTAACCTTATTCGCTCCAAAACAAAGCATATGGATCTCCAAAATGTACAGATTGTCTTGACATTTTTTCACGAGTAATAATTGTCAGTTATTAGCTCAAACAGATTGGTCCATTATCTGGTTTCGAATGCACATCAAAAAACCTGTGTGATTTTCGCAAGCTATGGGATTTGAATTCTAGAGCCGAAATTCGGTTCATAAGTCAGATGCACTATTTACTCATCCACGAAGACGGTAATACAATATAATTAAATGTTTGTCATCAAAAATGTATAAGTATTTCAAATTGATTTATAGTGAAATAACCTACGAATATAACATATACCCTGATTAATTTTCCAAAACGAAAGTCATATTGGTGGATTAAAATCATATGATTAAAAGTATTATGAAAGATACACACTCATAAGAATATGATTAAAAAATTAGAAATTAAATTATAAATATTTTTGTCAACATTATGCAAATATCTACATAATTTTTTCCCCTAATTTATGCCCTTTTACAACACTTTTCGGGTAAATGTGATGTTTTTTTTAATCTATATTTAATTTTAACTATTTTCTGTTCTAATATTAAGTCATAATTTATAAAGATATTTTTATGTTATATAGGTTATTATTTGAAAAAAACCAACTCAAATATTTCAGAATCACAATATACTGTTTGTCTGAAAGTGCAATGACTCTATTTGTTTTGCAAGAAATATTCCCTAGATATCGTCTCATATTGAAGGTATTTTAATGAAAGCTTTTAATGGAATGTCTTCAATCTATTTCTCGTAGAATCTATTTCATGAAACTATTCCGGTAATGTTTCGAGTATTTTATTTGAATTGAACAGTTTTAGTAACAGACATCATAGAAAACATAGTGTAGTAGCGTTGTTCGTGAATTTATCATATTGAAGTATGTTTTTATATATGAAAAAAAAATATTCACTGACCAAATTTGACTATAAACGATTATATGTATGGGTAAATAATATTAATCATTATGTTTAAATCTAAAAATATCGAATTCGTACAGTTTTAAAAAGGAAATATTTGTTTTTTCACTAAAATATTTTTTAAAAGAAATAACAACAGGTTTTTATATAAAATATTACAACGTATATATACGTCGTAATTTTAACGTTAAAAAATTTTGTAATTCAGTAAAGTACAATTGCATAACACAATTTTTAACTATTTCCTAAATTAATATTCAACAACCGGTACTCAAAGGCATTTTTTTGTCGATGATTATTAATATGCTCTACAATTTAATTCACTTTTAGATAACAAAAACTCATGTGCTCTTGGCCCTTAAAATAAAACTAATTAACTTTTAAAGTTCACATAAAATGAAATCATTGTCCAAATTCAGGAAACTAATAAAAAAATAACCCTAATTGTGTTATAAATATATTAATTTGCTAGCTGTTTTCTCTTTATTTTGTGTATTTTATAATTATATTTTCACCAATGTCAATAATGAAACCGACATATTTCATTGTGGGTTTGTTTTTCTCGACATTCTTAACTTCATGGTATTTTCAATATTCACCATTCGATATATTTTTCTAGCAGTATTTTTTAGAGGTGGTAAATATCTTATCGATATGTGCAAATGTAAATACTAATTTATGAAGAAGATGAGTATTTTTTTTTAGATTAATTTTTAGTAATATTTTTACATTATCCAATACACGAATATTTTATAGTTGAAAAGACAATATTTTAAGCACAAACAAATATAATGTTTTTTCGGTTAATTAAAATTCAACCATATTTTTAAGTCAACATACAATGCCGTAACTTGTATTTGAATTGGTCTTATTAAATCCAATGTGCATATATAACGATTAATTCAAATTCAACAATACATAGTATTTCACTATGATAATGTCACATAAATCCTGATTTACTGTTATGATTCTCGTCAAATATCCGAAACAAAATTCTTCCATTTACTTTACATTTAAATAAATAAATAATTAAAGTATGATATAAATTTTAAAAAAGTGTTTTTTTTTCCCAAAAAGCTTTTTCAAATTGTTGTTGTATTTGTATATCAGAAGTTAAATGCTTTACTTTGCTCATTCACTGTAAATATTTTTCTTAAAATATCCATTTAAACTTCATTACTAAGTTATATATATATACAAACCTATATAATACAAATAAATATATGTATAACTAGGAATAATGTATGTAAAACGATTTTTCCCATAAAGTTTTCTAGAAATACTTTATGAAAACTTTTATGTTTAATCTATATATATGTATAATATTTCTTCTATTTTCATTATTTTTTTATTATTAACTTGATTATTTTTCCTCTAATAGTATTTCATATATTTTTTTAAATTATTTTTCATTAAAAATCTAGAAATCCAGCAATTAATACAATTACATATCATTACACAGTAAGTAACAAGTAATTATTTATTTCATTCCATATAAAAGCACTTAGCGCTGTCTTAAAATTATATAAGTGGTACGATCACCTTTCTTAAGCTTGAGAATGAAGTCTGGAGTGATCATCAATATCATACTTTTTACAAACAATAAACCGTTGTATAGAATTTGAAGCGTAAAAATAAACGTACTTATCTATTTAAAAAAATCGTAATTGTATTACAATTAAACGACTCAATGACATCTTTTACAACGCTATATTCATTAGATAAAAATATATTAAATATTCTCATTTTATATGGAAAAAAATGAATCTTAAATCCCAGACTTTCCCTGAAAATGATTAATCAGGAAATTCCAACAGAATCTGACAATCAACTCCGCCCAGTGTCATTGTTCGAGAGTAAAAAGAATCGCCCTAAAAATGATTATTCATGAAACTGAAAGTCCGACAGTGGAATCCGCCTGGTGTCATTGTTAGCGAGTAGAAAGAAAGTGCATACTTGACAGTCTGGCAATATTAAGATAAATTGATTTCAACAGATGTCGCTATACTTAATAGGCTACGGAACAAAATTTGTGAAAAGCTTTCAAAAAAACAAACCAGATAATTGAGGTCCTAACAATGAATATTATACCGAAACATAAACCAATCGAGTCAGTTAATAATTATTTACTTTTGTGCTACTCAAATATTTTTTTTCTGTTAGCTTAAGCAAATATTCTTGGGAAAAAATATAATTTTTGCTATAATAGTTATTTGCTTCATATTGAACATTATTTTTTTTATTTAAGCTTTTGTTATTGGCAAAGTATTATCTAGTTTTTTTAATGAAATTGTAAGTTTTGTAAATAAATCTATAAATATACCTCTCATATTTTACAAATATTAGAAACGTTTAACATTCTCATATTTTAAGTAACTGTATTTTTTTCAATTTACAGTTTTATATTTAATGGGTAAAATGATGTGAACTGAAACAGATAAATAAATTACGTATTCCATATTGTGAAATAGATATGATTCACATTATTTGAGCTAGACATTGTTATTCAGAATATCGCTTTTCATTTTTATTGCCCTAAAATTGAAAACGTTTGTTATCGGGAATAAACACAAATTAATTCCTCCGTTTAGTAACCATAATATTCTGTAAAAGGTCCCAACTAACATAAAACTCTTTTATGTTTACGTTGAAATTCCATCAAAATATAGAAGGTACTAGCTTATGTTTCTTATAGGCAATGTTACATAGAAAACTGTGTAATTTAATTTTATTATAATAAATTAAAGTTTTAAATAAACATTTCCTTTAATATTGTTTTAAAATATTATTATCATTGTATAACTAATATGCATTTTCAATTTCCTGGCCCAGTACGAGATATAACTAACACATATTTTCTAAGTATAGCGTTTTTTCTTCTAAATTACTTGAGATGCGTAAGCATATCAATGAAGACACGGTTAATCCGCAATAGAAATCAGTATATCTTTGATATCTATAATTTTTTCTAGCAACTGCTCTTCTTTAATCGTAATCTAGTATTACCTTAGAATTATTTCAATATGGTATAGTTATGTCTGGAACTGAGTCAGCCAATTTCTCTAAATCATAAATTTTCATTTTTATATTCAGATATTTTTTATATAAATAATCAAATTCAGAACACGTGATAAATAGCCAATGTTTTAGCTTATCATAACTTCATATTAAATTGTTTTAAAATTATAAAAATTAAAAGACAATTCTATTAAAATAAAATTTAATTTTGTTCATACTATTTAATTAAGTTAACTAACGACTCTATAAAGAATAATATATATTCTTCTTTTAACCATACCCGCTCCGAAACAAAACACATGGGTCTTCATAATTCGAAGATTGTTTTTGATATTTTTTCAGGAGTAATAATTAGGTATCAACTATTAGCTCAACCAATTTGGTCTATGAAAAATATATATAATTTTTTCCAACTACGGGATTTGAACCTTAGACACTCGACTTATGAGTCGAATGCACTATTAGACTTCAAAACTCGTTGTTGGGAAAATGCATATAAAGGGTCTTTGACAGTTGATAGCGGCCATATTGTTGAAGCGACATCGGTCAAATTGGCTGTCATTTATTCAGTCTATTTTATTAAATCACCATGGACAGATATAGCGTTCAACAATACGTGCAAATGATAAAATTATAAATCTGGAGCAATTGGAAACTGACCCAAATTTTCATCGAAAAATCATCTTCAGCGATGAGGCCCATTTATGGATGAATGGGTACGTCAACAATCGAAATTGTTGAATTTGGGACGATACCAATCCACATGAAATCCAAGAGCGTCCAGTACATACCAAAAAGCCACTGTTTGGTGTGATTTTTAGGCTGGCGGCGTCATCGGTCCATATTTATTTGAAAACGACATTGGCCAGGCCATCACCCTCAACGGCGAGCGCTATAGGTGGATGATTACTAACTTCTTTTGGCCTGATTTTGATTATATGGATACCAACGACTTGTGGTTTCAACAGGACAGCGCTACGTGCCACACAGTTTATGCCACATTGGACATACTGCACGACGGATTTGGGAGCAAGGTCATCTTACGTGGAAGTGATGTGAACTGGCCACCGAGATCGTGCGATTTGACCCCGTTAGAC
>JAPMAE010002076.1:0-14090 GCA_036584705.1 Rhyacophila sp. 25_7 | reverse complement strand
ATCTCAATACCAATAATTATGGATTTCCACATGATATCCACATACTTTTAAATTATATCTAATGCTTTATTATTTGGGCGTAACGGCATGAATCAGGATTTTTATAATATATACTTGTCTTATATTAAATTCTTATTTTCTATTTGAAAGCATAATATAACATATTTTTTTATATAGCACGTATTGCTTAAAATAGTAAATATTCAATTTTTAACATTAAACATCTATGAGAGTTATTTCAAAACAAATATTTTATAATAAAAGAAAACACGTATTATGTCTGAGAATAAATCATACCTCAATCATAGATTTCTATCAACATGCATACTTTTCATTGGCAACCTAGATTCAAAAGACATCAAAATGTCAAAAACAGCTTAATAGTTTAACTAAAAGATGTAAACAATGACACAAAATATTAACTGTGAGATGACCTAAACGTGTTATTTAATTTTTCACATATACGTTCAGTGGGTTCTTTCATAACAGTTCATAAAAATCTAATAACTTATCCGTTAATTATTAAATATAAATATAGAAAATAAAGCTTTTATTTTATTATTTCAATGTGTTATCATTCTAGTTACATTCAATTAAGCACACAAATTCAAATAATCGAAAATAAATTAGAGATATATGTTATTTATTTTCGATTATTCAATTTATTTGAAATGAAAATGTTGTATGAAATATTTAAGTTCCACTAATTTTATTGCTTATACCCAAACATACTTGAGTCTACTCATGTTATATAGTAGGATATATTAAGAAAATAATAGTAACTAAACAAATATCTTCATCAAAAGAAAGCAAAACGTATAATTGTTTGCGGAACTTGAATTTTATTAAATCAAATATATTACTTTGCGTTTGTGTAAGATGTGGTTTTATTTTTTTTAAGTATGCAAAAAATTCAAATAAATTACCTGGTTTTGTTTATAATCTTGACAAAATCCGTCATATTGAATCAAATTTTACTAGGTGAATAGTGGGTATCTCAAATATTTAATATAAAAACGTAGTATAATTAATTTTAACTTAAATAATTTTTCATTTAATATTTTATAAAAAAGTAGATTATATAATTTACCGAATTGTTCACTGAAACGAAGTGTTATTTGAAATAAGGAATAAAAAAAAACTTATTTGGAAGCCGTATTTTATTAATAATTTAACGCATACACGGAAGTAGGATAATATTTCGAAAATTAATATTAATGATATTTCAAAATTAGCAAGTATAACGAATTTAATATAATGGTAAAACAAAATATAATAACTGAAAATACAGTATTAAAATTATAATAATTTCGATATTGTACTAAACTCATGTATAAAGTACGGCACACATCACTTAGTACTCAAATTCTATATTCTTATTGTACATTATCCTGATTATCAGTATTAATAATTCAATTCTGAAAAAAACATAGAAAATCTTTAACAAAATGTTACAACGAGGTGAAACGTAATGCAGTTTGTCGGACATAACATACACTAATTATTATGCGATTATGCGCGGTCGCTTGCCTAACCCTTCACGAAAGCAATATTTTTTATTTCCCACATTTTGATTTTAAACCTGCTCTTAGCGGAGTCGAACGGGACGGTATCAGCATGCACAGTGTGCTAAAAGAAATAATTTAGTAAACAAAAAAATGAGAATGAGTAATAGTCTGTCTCATCATTCAGTCCCTGGTAGTATGAGGTGGCCTATGAATTCTTTAGTGCTGACAAGTCACGCAGCCCGGCTACCCAGGCTCGTGACCGACGAGTTATTTTGGGAGTCTGCATACATTTGGTTCCTATAAGATGCCGCACATTTACTAAAGGCCTTGAAGTTGGCGTCGGTAGATACCATATCCGGGTGACCTATAGGACCCGTGTGAGGGTGGATCCTGGTGAACAACTCCGTACGTGATGAATATATAAGTGGGCATTCCCACAAGACATGCTCAGCAATCTGGTAGTCGTAGCCGCATTTACAGTTTGGCCTATCTACTAGCTTGCCAAGCTTTTTGACCTTGGCCGTAAATTTGCCATGACTAGTCAAAAATTAACTGGTCCTATGTGTGGGTGTGAGTCTTTTCACCTCATACCTCAATTTCACATCCGGAAAGAACAAGTGCGTTTGTCGTCATTTGACAAATGTCGCTTCAACAATATGGCCGCTATCAACTGTCAAAATTCGGAATTCCCTATTGGAAAACCCTAAATATAAGAAATTAAATATAAACTTTGACATGTCGTCGGTCAAATTCAGCCTGATTTATGTGCCAGAGTCATGGAAAATTTGAGATTTTGAAGACCCAAAGAAGCCGCGGAGGATATTTGAACGATGTTATTTTCCATACATAATGGCATCGATAGGCCTTTCAAACGAAACAAAAAATTTGATGATTTCTCACACACACTTTGTTTTATTTAAACTTAAATATAATTAGCGCTTAATGAAAGACCCCATATGTTATCTATTATTTGGTGGAGTTTGTAATAAATATATATATATATGTTCCCGGGAGGTAAATTATAATATTTTAATTTAGACAAAATTGAGATATCGATATAGTATAATATATCTTGCAATACTTTTTTCACTCAATTATGTTGTAGCCCTACTAGAAAAGAATATAACAAAAGGCATATTACATTATATTATATATTATCCGAGGGAAGCAATACCAAAACGACTTTGAGCAGCCGTAGTCGAAAAGTGCCATTTTTTAAATTGTGTAGTTTCCCTCCAGGTACATTTTATTTTCGTGTGTAAGAACAATATGGACAACTTTTGAAACTTGTCAGTATTTCTTACGTAAAAAAAAAATTCTTGGTATCCTTTATTATATCTTGAAATATCTCAGTCAAAAATTAAAATATAATTGTAATGATATTATTTAAATGATAGAGTTTATTATTTAATGAAATTAAAAGACTTTTAGTCGGCTTTTGTAAAAGGCTTTTAGTCGGTATTAGTAAATGACTTGAGGCAATACATGATTGTACATAAAATAAATCATACTAAAACTTATATAATGTATTTATATGACGATAATAAATTCTATATATTTTTATTTTATCCGTTCTAAAATAGAGCAGAAGGGAACAGATTAATTTACAAGTGATAATAGACAATTATTAGTTCAACTATTTAAGCGCATGTCCTATTTCGAATATGTATAAGAAAAAATCTTTAAAATTCGTTTATTGGATGCACAAAGGCGTCAAAATAATGACTTATGTACATTAAAAAAATGAGCATCAAAGTATATCAAAATACTTCAATAAAACATTGTAAATATAGAAAACAGATCATTTTCTTATACGAATGTAACAGATTATAATATTATTTTTGTTATTAAATTTTTGAAATGAATCATAACGGAAGTTCTAAGAAAGATATAAATTCTCCAGTTTGAGAGGTCACCTTTTCTGTGAGTATAACATTCCTTATTCAGTCAGATGGTTTTATATGTATTCACGCTTTCATGCATAAAATTCGCAGAAAGGTTCCGCTTATGCAGTAGTTGATTATTTTTGATTTTTCTTTATGTTTATCATAACATTATTATATTCAATTTTTGACTGCATGAATAGCTTGAAAATGTATACTGCTATAGTAATTTTTAACAAGTTTAGTAAAAAAAAATATTGTTAAAATAAAAATATGCAACATACGGTGAGTTTACATTAAAAATACCAAAAGATAGAATTTGAAATTATTATATTACTATATCAACCGTGCTTACATAAAAGAGATTAACCATCACAGAATGAGTTTTACAATAGGCACAAAAAACGTGTTGTAATGGTTTTTAGACAAAATCACATTAACGCAAACTTGAAGTGCATTATGACCAATAAATTGGTCTTTTAGTTTCCTGTTCTGATAATTATTCAAAAAACTCATTAACGCAAAATCATCAAAATTTAAGTGTATTGCTTTTTTTCTTTTTTATACAAACATATTAGGTCGTTTTTTTTTTTCAAAATCTAAAGCTGAATTTTGATAATAATTCAGCATTTTCGGCTTAGTTCCTTTTGACAGAACGTGTATTTAATTGTGTACATTGTGATTTATAAATAAAACCACTTTTCGAAAAACTGATGGTTAAGCCCTTTTGCCTTAGCAGAGTCAATATGATACAGGGATTTTTTTATATCTTTAGCCAATTACGCAAATAGTAGCCTCTAAGCTTTTTTTATTCAATCGCTTACATTTAACAAAGTTATATCTTTTGTGACATTATCCGCTTATCTCTTCCTTGCTCGTGCAAATACTGATTTTTTTTAAAAACTTTTGAAAAAGCTCTAAATTTATTGCATTCAAAAATGTGACCTCTCTATTTTCTATTTTCTCTCGACACAATAAACACTTACTATAAAAAAACTAGTGTGAACTGTTTGATGTTATCTTATTTTTAATACCAGTATGACTCTAAATTTCTTGCCAGGCTTTCAGTACAACAGAGAACAATAGATTTCATAGTCACGTTATACAGCCGAAATCAAGTTTTTTCTAACATAATTTTGGATCAGAGAACTTTTATCGCAGAGAAATAATTACGACAATTATCTATGTTAAGGTTTATTTATTTAAGAACCTCAAGGTTGGATTTTTTTCTTTCCTTTCTTTTAACCATGTTTGGTCTGAAACAAAGTTTTTGAATATTCATAATATGAAGATTGTTTTGACAATTTTTTTTATGAATAATAATGGTCAATTATTACCTCAACCGTTTTGGGTTCGTGTCTTGGCTACAATACAAATAAAATTAGGGTGACATAATACTAGTTCAAATATATTTGCTGATTGCGAATTAGTTAAAAAATATATTTACCCAAAACTTATGTAATTTGGAATTGATTTAATATAATTTATTTAGATTCACTTATTTTATTACTATGGTATATATTTACACTTACATGTGTGTCATTATATGTACAAAAAACCGCTTATACTTTAATCTTTAGAATGTAATTGCCAAAAATAGATTATTAGAAAACAATGGTAAACAAATATGGTTTTTACCTAGAGAGACATCGACCAACTCTATATGACTCAGTTGATATAAATTTAAAGCTGGGTAATAAAACAACCCTTCTTATTTGATAGCTGTGAGGGTTTTTAGTGTTACGCAAGATTACGCTTTTTATAAGGGTTAACCAAGGCCTAAGGGTGAATTAAGGATCGATTTAATACTCTTAAACGAATTTATTGTTTATTAGTTATAGATAAAGGCGTAAGATACACATTCTTTTGTATTTATTATTATCCTATAATTAATAAAATTATCGATAAGGATAAATATTTTCATTTTTTGTTTCATGAATATTTGAAAATAATTTTCTTTTACAAGATAAAATAAATATTATATTATACATCACTGTTTATCGTATAATACCAAAATGATAGTTTAATTTCAAATTATATGAAGTTAAGAATGTCGTCGAGTCAGTAGAAATCTGGCGAATTAATCAGAAATGTACATTAACAAATTTAATATGATATGATCATTCCTATCTTTCGTTGTTTCTAAGTAATTTCAAAATGGGACTAACTTAGTGCTTATCGTTAAAGAGTTTATTTGCCATAGTCTGAAATAGGTTATTATGAAGTTTAAATACTAAATTAAACTATTTTATTATACATTATTTAGATAATTGATGTTTTTTGGTGTCAATCTTAAGAAAAAAACAAATATATTAAAATAATGACATACTTCAAATCTTAATATACTTTTTTTTATAAATACTTACAAAGCATTTAATCTTGTAAATAGTTGTCATGTTTATTATAAAGATTTTATAATCTTTTTTATTTGTTTATCTCTAACAGAATACTTTTTTGAAAAAGCATAATATCGATTATTCACTATTATTCTTTAGAACTTTTCTCTTCGATAGTCATGTACTATTTAATAGTTTGAGTAATTTTATAAATGCATTGGAAAAGATTCAGCACAAAGCCATCGGCATAAAATATTATTTTATAAATATACTCTCCAAAATTTGAGTGTCTTAATAATAAAGCTTAAAATTTAATGTTTTTATATAAACAGTTTATAACATTTTGCTTTAAATATACAGCTTATTATCACTTAATTTGTACGATAAATCGAATAATAAAAAACAGTTAAACGTGTTGTTTTGGTGAAAAAATGTTATATTTTCTTTTATTGTATTTTTATCACTATAATATGTATAAATTTTTTTATATCGTTTAATTTGATTCATTCTATTGAAGTAAGATAAATATTTTTATAAGCGTTATTTTTTCCGTGTTAAATATACAAAATTGCGAAGTGTTTAGTTTTGATAGGAATATTTCCTATTACCTATTTTGTGTTGAACAATATAAACTGTTTTTTTAGCCTAAAATGTCAATATTATGGTTTTGATGGAAAAATGTTTAAGCAAGCATGTTTTTCTTGGCGGAAAATAGCAACATGTACTTTTAATAAATTTACGCGTAAAAATACTTACGTAGGCTTATGAATATAGAATGAATATATTATTATTAAATATATATATATCAAATTATTAAATATTTTATATTGAGTCAGTTATATTTTATTTTTTCAAGAACTATAAATATTTCTGCATAAGAAAAGTTACGTCAAACGTAAGTAACAAGAAAACTGCTGACAAATCTCATGTTGTTGTATCTCTTTAGAAAAAAGTTATTTTCTTCAGGTACGAGTTGTTGTTGTTTTTACGACAAAAAACGTAACATTTCCTCGTAGAAGCAATTCACGAAAACGTAAGGACGAATAGAAATTGTACACGTATAAATAGTATTTTTAGGATGTTATGACTTACGTATTCTGTATTATTGTTACACATAACGTGACGCATTGTTGTATTATTTATTTTTAAAAATAAAAATGAAATATTTGGGTGACTATATTTATAAGTGTAAGATAAAGTCAGGGTTAAAATAGAAGACAGAAACTCATTTATAGTCAATATATTTTTACTTCAAATACTTCATCTAGGGTCTAGAGTTAGAATTCCGTAGCTCATAATAATTGCACATACATTTTTTATTTTGCATTTTTAACTAAGACAAACTAAATCGGTTGAGCTAATAACTAACAATTATTACTGATAAAAAAATTACATTGTAGAGAGATATATGTTTTGTTTTGGAGCACATATTATGGTGAAAAGAAAATTTTATTTTTTATATTATTTTGAAGAGTATAAATGTGTATACAGGTCGATCACCTTTATAACGAATACCGAAGTAACACAATTTCCAGTATAACGTACATTTTTTAATCCTAAACAAACGTTCATACAATATATATACATATATATATATACTGTTTTTTATCGTTTTTACCATATCAGCTTTGAAACGAAGCATATGAATCCACACAATATAAAAAATATTTTGACAGTTTTTTTTTCGAGTAATAATTGTCAATTCTTATTAGCTCAACCAATTTGGTCCATCTCCTGGTTTCAAACGCGCATGAAAAAATCTGTACAATTTTCTCTAGCTCCGTGATTTAAATCCTAGACCCTCAGGTCGATTTTGAGTATATTCAGTATAACGAAATTTCAGAAAAAGGAATTATTTTCACTGGTTCTGCAAGTTTCTTTGTAACAAATAAAGAAATTTGACCTGTATAACTAAAATATAAACGTAACAATACATATTTTTCAAATAAAAATATCCAAGTTTATTCTTCCATTAGTGCTCAGTATTAACAAACAAGAACACATTTTTTATTAAATACTTTTTTACACATTAATATGTTGTACTCTGTTTTTACGAAATATGTAATATTGGTGTACGTACGTGCTGTTGTATTCTTCATAGTATAGAAATATTTTTGTAAAAAGGAAAAGAGTGATTCTAGCTTTATTAAAATATAACTTGACTAATCATTCATTTAATTTACAGTATTAGATGCTATTTTCAAATAATTCCATATCTTTACTATAGAAATAACTGTATTAAAATAATAATAAATGGTATTTTGACTAGTAATATTTGGATTTATACTATTAGTTATAAAACAGTGGTTTATAACATATGTTTTCGTCTTAGAAGTATTGCTGATAATATTTGGACAAAGCATATTTCGTCATACCGTACTATATATACATACATACTCGTATATATAAAGTTTCTACAATCATGCTTACTATAAAGAAAAGGTATTTTGAAGAGTTTGACGTCATCAGATTTTACATAACGTCTGCAATGAGCTTGCCACGTGACATGTATGGATGATGAACTACTATGGAAGCCTATCACGTTTACTTTACCAGAAAAGAAACAAAATATAGAAAGACTACGACTTGAATGTCCCGATTTTATTCATAGAGTTTTCGGAAATATAAGACTCGCTTACGTCAGATATATTATTGAATTTTTAGGTTATACTTATATAATATACATATATATTCTAGTATTTTTGTACAAATAATTAATAAATCATTCAGTTTATATTGCACAAGAATTTAGCTAATGTGGTTGTATTCATAGAATAGTTTTTATTTGGTTAATTTGTTTTTGTAATATTATCCATGTATTTAGAGCAATTAATATGATACATGGGAAAAATAATAATTTCAAAAAGTCTAAAAGAATGTTTCGTGACTTTATAAAACTTTGCAAGCCCAAATTTTCACTGGGAATGTTCAAACCGCGGAATTTTTTAAAAGTTTTTGTAACATGAACGAAAATTACAAAATAATTAAAAACTCTACAAGAGCTTTAATTTTTTTTAGTTACAACGTTACTTACAAGTTTTGTGATGAACTCATTAATTAAATTTTAACTTGAAATTTTCCAAATTATAAATCACGTATTTTTATAACATCGACATTATTTTCGAATATTAAAGAATTTTAGTTATTTAAGAAGTTTTTAGTTGCCCTCGTTAGACTAGTGCAGCGGCAGCCACACCGCGGCTCGCGGGCCGAATTCGCCCTTCCAACGATCTGCATCTGGCCTTTGACTTGTTCTAGCCCACGGTGTAAATTAATATTGTAATAGAAATTTCAATAAAAGTTTTTTTTTATCCGCCCCCAATGTTTTTAAATTTAAATTTAGGCCGTTTCTCTACCTCTGGGCTAATAGATAATGCATACGCTTAGAAAGCAGAAGTCACGGGTTCAAGGCCCATGCTGATTGCAAAATCTTACAAATGTTTATTCGTTTGTATTGTAGCCAGGACACGAACTCGAAACAGTTAAACTAAAAATTGACAATTGTTACCAGTAAAAAAACTGTCAAAAAATCATCACATTGTGGAGATCCATATGCTTTGTCTCGGAGCAGATATGGTTAAAAGGAAAAGTTTTTAATAACTTGTACATAAACTGCATTTTTGTAATTAAGTAGTTTTTGGCTTTAACTTCTTCAGAGTGAGTTTTTCAAATACGATTGCACAAGTGAGTGAAAGTTTTTTCATCGATCTAGCTTTAAATTTTGAATTGATTACATTTATGTAATAGTATTGTTACGGATATATAATGTTTATTTGATGGATAAATAATATATACGCGTATGTAATTGCATTGTGATTGATATAAATATATGTATATACTTCTTCAAAGTGAATTTTGAGTGGACGTAAATGCGCATCCATACTCCTAGACAGATTAACTTTATAATGTTTTAATACCTATCAGTTATATGAACATTAAGATATTGAATCCATTTTTTAGGAAAATATATAAATAATTATTTGATATCTGTCACAGTGATGAATAGGATATCAATACTTTTTATAATAAATAATAATCGTCATATAAATTATGTTTAAAAAACTGGCGTTGATTGGCTTTTATGTATTTCTCGATACTTATTAATAATACACAATGATTATTTTTTGTAATCAAATAGCCAATGACATTATAAAAAATTATATTTGATTAAAAGAAGCATTATTAGACTAGAATGCGATGTAATAAATACGTGATGTTACTGTTTATCGCATCGTTATCGACCCTTACAAGATGTTCAAAAATACATATTTTGTTTAATTAAAATAATTTAAAATTCATAGAGAAAGATATTATGATAGTTTATGTCACAGAGATGTAAGAAAAATGAGAACAATTTGCAAATGTACTTATATGTTTTTTAAATTTATTTAAAATAAAATGCGTGACCTTTCAAAGTATAGATATTGATAAATGTTTAATATTTAATTATGAAACAACTCTGTTTTATAGGAATTTTCAAATTACTTTAATCAGTCAATAATTTCTTTAATACGTTTACTGAAAGTCTAAATGTCTTCTTTCAACTCTGATTTTTTATTGACATCTGACATACACTTTGTTTTATTCAAATTTAAAGAAAAGAAGCACTTAATGAAAGATCCTTATGTCGAAAAAATATTTTGTTTATTACTCGAACTACAAATGCTTTATATTTGTATGTTTAAAACATTTTCAAACAAAAAATAAGTAAATTTATTTTGGGGACCTACCATAAAGCCGCTAATTCACGCAACTGTGATTATGCGCAATCATCTTTTTGACACTTGCACGAATCATTTTTTTCCTCTAAATATGATTTGAAGCCTATTTTAAGACAATATGACCATGCATTTTAGTGAAAAAAATATGTAAAGAGAGAAAACAAATAAAAAACAGTTGCCTTGTAATCTAATTCTTTGTGGCATAAGGTGACCTGTGTATTGGGTGCGCTCACGGTTCAAGTTCAAGAATAATCAATAAGTTTGGGCGTCTGCACAAATTTGCTCCCCATAAAATGTCGCAAAACTTGAAAAAGCCTTTAAATTTGCACCGATAGACACCATGTTTGCTTGTCCTAGTAGACACGTGTAAGGATGGATTCTGATTAATAACTCCGTATAAGATGAAATCATCAACGAACACTCCTAAAGAACGTGTTTAATCGTCTCTTGGTCATGGCCGCTTCTTCAGTCTGGCTTAGATGTGCACCCACAAACATTATAATCATGCACACATAATCACTTATAAGCGGATAGGTGATAATAAACACTAATTAGCCATAAATGATGAGAACGGTGGGAAAATATTATAAAATACTGCTTTGAAAATTCTTAAATGCTTATCATTAAAGATTGATAAAATGGACTGCTGTCATTAATATCACAAGTATTCAAGCCCATGTGACATGAAATTTAGGATGAAACCTTACGTAAATATATTATACACTATCTCCACTATAAAAGTGATGATATATATACAATATAAATATGGCATAGTATATACAATGGTTAATAATACAATAAATTTACATACTCATCAATATTTGATGAAAAAAATAAATAATAAAATTGAATGTGTAATAGATCACCTATTAACCTCCCATATTGAGTTTTTTTAATTACGTTGCACAATTGCGTGAAATTTTTTCATTAATTTAGCTTTAAATTTAGAATTTCATTCAATGTGTGCAATACTACTGTTGTATATAGTTTATTTGATGCATAAATAATATATATGAGTATTTTATTGCTTGGTGTGCATATACGTGTATACTTCTTCATAGCGAATTTTGAGCAGACGCATATTCATATGAAAAGAAATTCGAAGAGAACCAACATTTCAAATAATTCAATACCAGTGTTAGATACATTTTTAGCCATATGGCTAAATATGTATGTATTTAAAAATAGCTTATGGTACTTAACTATATATTTTACAGCCGATCTAGTAGGAGAGTAGATAACGCATGCGACTTATAAGCTGAGAATTGTTTGTCCAAATCCCATAGCTAGCAACAATTATACAGGATTTTTCATGTTCATTTAAAACATGTAAAATGAATAAGATATCAGAATAATGAATATAAGAATAATGAAAATCATGAGATATGGTAAAAAAAGAAGAAAAAAAAAATCCTTCTATTTTTTAACTCAGAATAGTTTTTTTTCACATACTAATATTAATTTAGCAAAAAAAAAAAAAAATCGATAGGTTTAGATATACTTTGAGCCATACAGCACTTTGCTTTCGGAAAATGTAAAAATTACAATGAAACGTGCAGACAGAAGAATGTTGCCAAGTTACAATGAAATGGAATCATAAACTTTATCTTTTCAAATAAATCAAATAAATTGACCATACATTGTTTTTGTAATTTTTGAAAACATTTTACATTTTTATTTTTGAATGTTAATTTTCAACGCTTTGTTCAAATCGATTTGATTTCTGTTATCTTTTTCATAATAAAACTAATAAAAATTTATTTCATTGTATAATTTACTAAAATAACTCATTAATTTGAATAAACATAATGAAAATCATCTGGATCATTTTTTAACTTTTTTTTAGTTTCGTCTGCTCCGTAATTAAAGTTTTTTTTAAATTACAGATTGAATTCTTTAATTGCAAAAGTTTTCTAGGTCCATAAAAATACATCGTTAAAGAAAAATTTAATAAAAATTTTTAAATTTATCATGTACGTAAAATAGTTCTTTTATTATATTAACAACAAATATTCTCAACGTGTGATGAATTTACTTACATAACATTGAAAAGTTTTCTTTGTTAAAAAGATTTTTTCGTTGAATGAATACCAATTTCACAATACAAAAAACATGATACTGGAACTTTGGAATTCGTTTTAAAGAATTTTATCATTGTTAGATCAATCCGGGGGCTACTAAAATGAGTGTTTTGTAGTGCTAAACTAACATTAAAAAAAAAATTATTGCTGACAGGAAGATGAAACTCATCCGTGTAATCAAGTGGTTACCTAGATAAATTTGGATGAGACTACAAATAAAATGTTTAAAGACAAAAGAATGAAACGAACGAAGAAAAAGTGCTTTCTTATATATTTCAAAACTGTATTTTTGCAGTTTCGCTCTTATGATCCTAAGAACCCAAATTCATATTCATATAAAAAAAAAACTGTATCCAAATTTGATAGCTACAAGACTCTCTGACACTTTGGCTTCTGGAAAGATGATATATACTCGTAGGTATGCTGTCTACCGACCTACTGATGGCAATAATCAATAAGTAACTACTTAAGCATTTTCGTTTTTCAGTTTCTAGTCAAAACAACGTGTTTTTTTCTGTAAAGAACGACAATAAATATAAATATTTGTTTAATAATAAGTATATGTATCAAAATTATCATAATAAAATGTTTGTCCAAAATGTATATGGAGAGAAAAATACTTTTGTTAATTTTAAAATATATAAAATTGTTTCACTTTACTGTCTTCCTTTAAGTAACTTCTATACATATACGCATTTTTGTGACCATCAATCGTTAACTTTGTTATATAATTCTTCAAGCGTTTTTGAACTGATTTTAGGGTCAATTGCTAACACAGAAAATTAGCGATGCGTACAGTAAGATGCGTAAATATTTTTCAACTTTTAAGGAATTCAATTTTTTAATAAAATATACCTAAATGAGAAAATAAAAGATAAAATAATGTTAATAAAATATTTAAGAGTTGCGCAACATTCAGCCCTACTTTATTATGCCATAAAGGTGCTGGGTGGTCGTTGTACATAGTCGTGCATAGCGCATTTGGCTGGTAATCCGAGGGTGACGATTTCAAATTTCATCCCAGTAACCATTTCTTTAAATATCTATTCATATGTATTTTTATAGGAAAGGAATAAACTAAAAATAGTGGAGGCATAAACAGTCTAGTCATAAGTTTAAGGGTCACAATCTTGGTCTTATAGCTAGTCGCATTTTTTTTCAAATTGTTTTTTTGTAACACTTATGAATATACATAGAAAAAGAATATTTAATTTGACAAAATAAATGTTCGTAATGAAAAATATTCACACTGTAAAAATATTACATGGTCTATTATATTTTGCAGTAAATATGGAAAAAAAAACAATTGTAATCAGCGTAATATTATATACTATGTCAATTTTCTTCACCGCTATATAGCGTTTGAATTTTTACGGATTTGGAATAGATTTCGCTTTTGTTATATAAGTTGATGATGTATATTTTAACAAAAAGTCATAGGTTTAAATCCCGTAATTGGTAATGTTTCAAATAATTGTTATGTATTTGTGCTAATGTTATATAAAAATAACTGTTAAGAAAATTTTCACACTGTTAAGATCCCACATGCTCTATTTTAGAA
>JAPMAE010002075.1:0-10450 GCA_036584705.1 Rhyacophila sp. 25_7 | reverse complement strand
ATCTATATATAAGCAATTATATTTTCTGTCAATTCTAAGTGAAAAAAATATTTTATCAATATAATAACATACAGTTATACATACTTTTTTAAAATATATGTATAAAAAAGAAACCCATAATTGGTCATTTTAGACGGTCGTATTTATTCTTTAAGTAATTTTGTAGAAAAAATATATAAAACCGAGTTGTTATTTCAATCAAAATAAATTTCGATTATCAGCATTATTATTTTTAAATGTTGAATTATATCCAACAATTATTATTATACTTAGCGTTGTCATATTTATTTTAGAAAATATCAAGAATCGAATATTATTTTGCAATATTAATTACTCTTTTATTTCAGCTCATTTACCGTAATTTACCATTTATTCAGCGGTTTCTCCTTGCTATAGTTTAACCAACGATAATTAATTTACATATTTGTAATAAATTTGTAAATTTTAATTGCTCTGATTAAATCTTAAAGTTGTGGTTTATTAAATATGTAAAAAAACTACTGAATAAATTACATCGACTGCTGTTATTATAGGTACTATCAACACCACAAGTTAAAATGAAAATTAATACTCGTAAATAACGTAGATTGACATTTTAAATGGTTTATTTATTTTACATCAATATATAACTTAAGGGATAACTAATTTTAAATAAAGAAAGTTTTATGGTATCATACGTATTATTTTACATAAATTTTTATAATGAGTACTATTTTTTCTTGCTAATAAACAATCTTACTTGAAATATTTAGGTACTCCAGATATCTAAAAAACAAGCGATGACTATTGGCAAAACAAATACTGCGCAGCCAAAGTAAAAAAAAGGTAGTCGTAGGATGAGAAGGTGAATATATCATTACATGAGCTACATTATCGATTTACTACTATTTAAATACTCTAAATTATGCTTTTTCTACGTGATTATTCCATTCCAGTATCTAATAAAAGAATATTTGAAGCTTTAAAATGACGACAAATTATGAAAAAAAATAAAGTTTGTCAAGCATTTTTAACTGCCTTCATCAAATATCCGTTCATCAAATAAATTTCTAGAGATGTCAATATGTACACCAGAATAGTATGAAGATTAATCGTAGAAAACACACATTTTTAAATATTTTTATTTAATTAATATGTACCGTTGTGGGAGATTAAATTGCATTAAAAATCATATTGATATAAGTTCTCAGAAACGTGATAGTTAATAATACGTGCATAAACAGGTCCGACAACAATAACAATGGCCAAATATGAATGTTGCAATGACCACTGACGACACGTAACATACGTATTTGTGTTTTTCTGGATTTGTTTTCGTGGTCAGCCATGTGATTCACACTTACACTTATTGATTTTTCTAGTTTGGGTAGATGTAATGAAAAGAGCACACAACGTAGGGTAGTAAAGAATAAAATAAACATTCATTCTATAACAATATGATGTATAGAATATTAGTAAAATGATAACATCGTAAATTATTCATCAAGTATAGCACCTTATATGACCTGCTTTTGCAGAGACTCAGTTCCATTTATCAGATCACTTAGTAAGTATTTGCTTTGCTTCTTATGCTATGGTGGATACATTTTTAAACAACAATCGGCCACGTTTATTTGTCCATCAAATAAAATAAATATTGAAAAAAAAAATTGGAAAACTTAAGTATGCGAGAATTTATTAATTAGTATTTGTATAAATATTGAAAATCGATTATAATTAAGTTAGTATAGTTTAAAAAGATAGAATAGTGTGAATACCTATTTCATTCTCGTGGTTAATGTAAAGATTTCATGGATAGTAATATAAAAAAAAAGTTTAAAACACTCTTAATCTAACGTTGGTTCCACTTTAATTGATGTTTCTGGAATCGAAGAGATATAACATTTCGAAGTATAAATTACGATTTGTTGAGCATAGCTTCTTTGTTGTTGTAAAGCTTCCAAGTTTCCATTTCCCCGATGCCAAAAAGTTTTCTCCAAGATTCCTCTCGGTTTATGATAAAACTTAAGTATAATTGATTGGATTTCAAAGTAATTATAATAACTGAAAAGATTTTTATATTGGTAAAAATATACAATCCAAAAAACATTAAAACAACACTTTATTTGACCCCTAAAAATGTTAAAGCCAATATTTAATACTTTGTGTTATATATTAAATAAATCTGTTATTTAAAAACTTTTTCATATTGTTTACATAAAAACTTTTTTACGTAATTAAATTTTGAAAAAAAAATACGTATTCCATTTACTTTTTTCTATTCCCAAAAGCCTTATAAACGTTTACATATTGACCACAAATACTAATTCGAACGTTTTGTTATTCAAATTTAACATATTGGCGCCGAAAAAAATCGAAGGGCGCACCGCACCATAGATAAACCGCAATCTCGTGAGAATCAAAACTACCGAAATAAGCAAAACAAAGAATGTAAATTAAATTTATTCGTTGAATAATAAGGCTATGAATACAAATTGCCGTGGAAAATCCAAACCGCATGAGAGGACGACTTATGATTTCCGATCGAATATATTAGCATAAACAATGGACATGTCTGTGTCTTCCGCGCAAATAAAACTAAGTTTCGAAAAATACCTAATATTCAAATTGGACTTTATAAAAAATTACAATTGCATGATAACTTTATAAACAATAGTGGCTTATAGAAACAGTTGTAATTTGTTAGGCAATTTAATAAAAACGTGAAGAAAAGGAACGTACAGAACAAACTTGACAAATTGAAATAACGATCATGAAAAGTCTAAAATTATCGAAAAACAGGAAAAAAATAATTTACTGAATTCATTTCGTTTTAAAATATTATTATATGTTAATAATCAAACTTTTGTTTTAAAGGGTTAGATATTTTTTTATTCATTTATTATCTTTAACCTCTCCAGAAGAGAGTTTTTTAATTACTGTTGCACAATTGGTTAAACGTTTTTTTGCTTAATCAAGCATGACATTTTGAATTTTTGGTTGAACATAAAAATACATATAAGCCCTTCACAAGAACGGACTAAATTGACTTAGATCAGTCGTTCCCAAAGTGGTCCCTACGGACTCGCAGGGGTTTTCGTGACTATTGAGAGGGTATGTGGTAAATTGAACTTAATTCGGAGGTACATGGATAAACGAAAGTTTTAATTAATATAAAGTAAAATAATTATAAGTTTAAAAAAATCTTACAAAATATAATTCACAATTTACCATTCAAGATATCAAAGTTAAGTGTATAATTTTTCCATTACGCAGTTACGAGTATTTAGAAACATTTCACTTGGGGGTTCATAGTCAGATGTTCACTATAAGAAAGGGTCCATGGTCATAGTAAATTTGTAAACCACTGGTGCAGACGCTTTACGTAATCTCTCCACTAGTCTTGCGTCCACTGTGTACAGCGTGTGAGGTTTCGTCGTAGCATTTCTATGAATGGTTCACTATTCGTTTTGAAGCCGCTACCGTTTAATATTTTTGATAAACTTACTTTGCCCATGGGGCATAGTAAGTTTGAAAATCACTGACTTAGATATTTATTGACGATTATAGTTGTTAAAAATACATCAAGACAATCTTTATATTTTGAAAATCTATATGCTGCATTTTGGAGTAGAAATGGTATAACAAAAATGCTGTTATAAAAAAAAATTTAAAGCAAGCTTTTCACAAAAAGTATGATTATCTATGCAAATCGCCTTTGCCGGTTTATGTTTAACCAGACCACAATTTTGTTTAAAACTTGAGAGGATTCTTGTATTAATATTTCATCACGGAAGTGCTTTTTTGTTTTTCTAACAAAAATGACAAATCCGTTTTAAACAATATCCGTATCAAAAACATTGCATAAAGTTAGCAACATGTTAACTGATGAATCTAAGACTGAAATTCTGACAATACAACAAAATATGACAACTTTTGGAACTACCAAATTTCACAAACCTAACTATAGTAATGTTACCTAATCTTGCTTTCTACGAATAAGAAATCTCTCTTTAGTTGGAAAAATTGTTGGCTTAAAAAAACAAAGGCTTTGTTAAAATCAAACTCTAAGAATCCAATTTTTTTATGTGATTGTTTATTCCTGAGATTGATCTGCATTTTTTTTTAAAAATACGAGAGCACTAAACTGATTCTTAGAATTAAAAATAAAATCAAAAACGCATGAAAACTCGAAAATGATTTCTGAACTTTGGAAAAAAAGACAAACTTGTGTTTTAAATATTTATTTTAAAAACAACTCTAACCTCTCCAGGCGTATTTTTAATTAGGGGTCGTTCTAAACAACGTAACGTTTTCTCTTACTTTTTTGCCCTCCCTCCCTCTATGTAACACCATGTAGACATTCAGCTTGACCCCTTCCCCCATCCTTTCAAAAGTGACGGAACTTTCCACATTAACCAATTAAGTACTAGAAGCGAGTTATCTCGCACAACTTAAAACGTAGTTTGCTAGACAAATTTGGATATTTTGGATGATTTTAAAAATAAAATTGCAAATATGTGATTATAATATAGTCATTAAAAACAAAGTTAACTCGTAATATCTAACTAGACTCTTAATATACTTTTAAAAAAGATATGTAGGTTATATTTGTGCTTAAAACTTCATAGCTTACCGGGTTGTGAAATTATGTTCGGCACGGAAAAGGTCAACTAAAAATGCAATTTATAATCAACCTATCTATTTTTTGAGAAGGAAAAATGTTACGTAACAATAAAAATTAACCCACCCTCTCCCTTGTTACGCCATGTAAACATTGTATGTCAACCTTTCCTCCCCCTCAAAAGCGTTACGTGATTTATGGACGACCCTTATGGTTACACAATTGGGTGAAAGTTTTTTCATTAATCCAGCTTTAAATTTAAATTATCATTAAATCTGTGCAATACTATTTTTATTTGAAGCATAACGAATGATATACGAGTATGCTATTGCGTGGCGCTTAATGTACGAGTACATATACGTCTATACTTCCTCAAATAGAATGTTAAACGGACGCATATGCGCATCCATACTTCTCGACGGATTGATAGCAGATTATGGTACTATGTTTTATCATTTCTACGTTAAATAAAGTATCCTCCGATTAATCATTTTTATTTAACAAGATGTTTGTCGAAATGATTTCAATCAAGTGTTTGTTTTATAGTATTTAGTTGAATAGGATCTCGTCAATATCTTCACTCGTAACTTCGAATACAATATACACTATTAGTAGAGTGTGCCAAATTAATAATGTCCAAACAATTTTAGTTGTAGTAGATATTTCACATTGATTATAATCTTGTTGTTGTATTTCTTAATATACATCTGTACATCAAATGCTTCATATTCATCATACATACTGTTTGCTCTACCTACATGAAATCTGACTCTCGTCGAATCCATCCACATAAAAGTAACTTCGCGTAAAAAGGGATAGTGTATTCTCCAAATTATTTCACAATACAATAAAATTTCGTAAACATGTTGTATGAAACGTTACCAAATCATAAATACTTAAAATCAGGAATAATTTATTAATTTTCAAAAAAACTCAATTAACTTAAACATTCATTTTTAATATAAATGTATTGCAAATAAATCGACCATCCTACATGCGGGATAAAGTCAAAAGGAAAATGATTACGGAAAAGCGATCAATAAATTTGGTACGTTAATAAAATTTTCGTTCTTCTATTTATACTCATATGCAATATTTCTATCATAACCCATGTTCCATTTTAAGCTAATTCTAAGAAAAGGTTCAGGATTTTTATTCATCATCTAGACATACTTGGAACATCACCGATATACTTTTAACTAATTTAGACTTTACCATTTTATTTTTGGTAAAATAGATTACTATATTTAATCACAATGTCTAAATGTGAAACATTGCTACATTGCTTGAGATAATCATATATTTGTTTCATTTTATATAAGCCATTTAAATATTTTCATTATACACAGCTCTCAGAAACAAAAGTAAAAAATAATATCAAAACAAATCTTTGACTTTACATAAAGCTTTTCCAAGAATAAATATGTAATTGTCTTGCAAAATACGCATTAAAAAAAAACAAATACCATTTTTGTGAAATGAAATACTTCATCTTTATATATGTTTATGTGATTCATTTTCTAATTTAACATTTAAGATACAACATATTTAAAATTATGATTTGATTAATTTCATATATAAACATAAAATCGTATTAAAGCTTACATTATGTTTTTAAATAAGTACGGTTTTCTTCCAAAAAAAAAATACAATATTATCTACTTGTCATAAAAATTTGCAACAATTTCGACTTTTTCAGTGGTATAGAGTCATTGAAAAATCTATCGACTGCGTTTCGAATACTGATTTTTCCTTAAATGGACTTTACATGTTCAATCTGGCATCAGTTCAATTCAAATCCTTGATCACGTTTTAACACCAGATTGATGAATTGATTGATTAAAGGACGATATTACGCAATCAATCAGATTGACGGTCAGTCTTAGCTTAACAATTGTGCTGAGAAAATTTGTTATTTTATCGGAAAGTTACATTATTACAGTATTTATTTAAATGAATCTTCACAATATAAAGAATGTTTGTGATGTGTTATTTATAGTAATTGCTTCCAAAAAAGGTGTGAAAAGAAAATTTTGGGTGAAGTCTTAGTTGTAAAAAATAAATATTTACTCTGATTTTAATTTATTCAATGATATAGTCGAAAGGGGAAGACGACTATGCAAATTATTGTCGAATGAAAGATACATGCTAAGAAAAACTTTTAGAAGAATAACCATTTTTAAAGAAACAAAAAACTTTTTAACTTTTAAAAAAATACTTTTTGTAGCCAATGACTTTATGCTTTTAAATATCATTAACAAATATTATAATGCTTCTTGACGTTTATATTTATTATCTATCATAATGTACGTCAGTTGTATTCCACAGTACGGGAAGAGTTTCGAATGAAACACTAAGCCCTCTTTCCGCTTCCAACTTGTCCAGGAGGATCAGCGTCTGACCAGGCTGAGACGATGTTAGTTCTTGCACTTCCGATTTCACGACGCGAAATTGATGGAACGCTGTTACACGCTCAATCTGCCGTCAGTCCAAATCGGATTGATGTGCAGATTTCAAAATATTTAAAAATCCGTCAATCTGATCAACCAATCTGTCAATCACCACACTACACGTTCAATTTGATCTCAATCCACCCATGATCACTGATTGAACTGACGCCAGATTGAATGTGTAATGCCCGCCTTATATTTCGACATCGATTCATTGACTCAAACATTTTGGTTAGGAATCGAATAAATGTTTCATCTTTTGTAAGGCACTAGAACTATTCATAATAGTCTTTTTAATTCAATTTTTACAACCTGTAAAATAACTACAACAACGCATTCTTACCGCAAAGTAGATTTTCCGCTTGTTTTCTCTTCCAGAACGGCTTTCCCACTTTGTCAACCCTTCCAGTGGCATTATCCGACTGTTTTTGTATATACTCAGGGCCGATACTGTTTGGCAGAGATACGTCCTTCGGGTTGTCATTCGTCGCGCTTTGGTCACTGCCATTGACGCGGAAAGGGTTGCATAGTTTCCATAGAGTATAGAATCTGAAAATAAACCAACAATATATATATATAATATCCTCAAGGAAGCCTGGAAGTCTTTGTCAATCTTTGTTTGGATAGAGAAATCACGCATCTTATAAATTCTGCAATACGTTTTAGAAGTAAAACACTGTTTTTTTTTATTTTCTTAGGTCGTCCGTTAAGGAGTAGAAAGAAAAAACAATATGGATACTAATGAAAATTATTCAATAGCGGGGACTTCAAATATGTTAATTATTTTGCCCAATAAACTACTGGGAATGCAAAATCAAAAGCACAACACCAAAAGATAAGTTTTTTTTTTACTATAGATTCTTGGTGAAACCTTATTATATTAAATTACGAGTAATAACACAGTTTTAATGTAAATTTATTATTATCATAGTTTTTTTTATTATTAATTCATTAAATTATACCCGATTAATATATTTATAACTTTATTTCACCCTTATTTGAAATTAGTATACTCAAAAAGGAAAAAATATGTATAAATAACGATAATTTACAATATTTTGTTATCATTTGACAATTTTTAAGAGACAAAAATAACGTGAAAACAAATGTGAGAACAATTATAATAACTTTGTTATAGTTATATTAAATTTATTATTTTATGAAAACGATTTACAAAGTCGAGTTATAAATTACATTTAAGTAATAAATTTAAGTATATTAATAAACTATATAAAAAAAAATCAGAACTCATTTCCCTAACATTCTTTTCAATGAATAATATTTCTCATAATACATCTCATCATTATAGTCATGACACTGACAAAGGATTGTTACTATTTAATTTTAACTTTCCACTTTACTTAGTCTAAAGTATTTTAAATTATCTCAAACACTAGTAAATTTTCTTTAAACAATAAATTATTTTTTAATGATGACGAAAGTAAGTAAGTTTATCAAAAATATCAAAAGACAGCGGCTTCAAAACAAATAGTGAACAGTGAACCATTCATAGAAATGCCACAATTAACGTACGCGTACCTCACGCGCGTACGCAATAAACATTATAATACTAGCGGCGAGATAAAGCAAAGCGACTACATCAGTATAGTTCACAATGGCCTAATATGAGTATATTTACAGACATATTATTGTGATGAGTTAACGTGTGTCAATTTTCTTTTGTCTTTTATTACTTACAGCTTTTCAAATCAATAAAAAAAATATGTATACTCATACAACACACCTGATTCTCAAAATTATCATTTTCTTGGCTGTTTATTATTTGAAATAATATTATTAAATATTTTAATATTCAATACTATGCTATATATTTGTGTTGTTGAAAAAACTATTACACGATTTTGTACTATGCATTCAGAGCTGGATTAACCCTTAACCAAAATAAGCACCTGCTTATAACATCAAGGAGAGGGGGCTATCACAGAATTTTTTTATAGCCGAATTTAACACATATATTTTTAAACTAATTACATTTATAGCCATTTTCAAAAATTTATGAAAAATGAATAAGTTTTGTTTATAAAGCATTTTCTCTTATAACATATTTATCCAGCAAAATTAAATACACTGTGCTCGGAAGTCGCAAGAAAACCTACAAGCGATAGATAAGAAGTTATTAGTTTAATTGCCAACTGTCACTGGTGTTAATTGCATGTGCATTCATAACTTTATTCTTGCTTTCAAAGTCTGCGAGCCTCCAACAGCCTCAAAGTTGCTTAATGACTGTTCCTATAGCACGCTCAGCTCTAGCTGTTTAATCTATTGAAATATGCTAATAAAATGGTTAACTGTGTTGAAAGACGCATAATAATTCAAACAAAATATTATTTTTACCTTTGTATTTAACACACCCTATGAACCAAGATGAAACGGGGTTCAATTAAGTGGTGCACAAAATGAAGACAATTATTAATACAGAAATAAATATTATTTTCCTTTTGAATGTGAGTTTTCTTTAATTTCGAATTTTCGATAAATAAAATTTAATTTTATGGTTTGTTGTTTTAAAATTTTGAATTACAAGTGTAAGGGGGCACCAAAATTTGTTAGTGAGTAGAGTACCTAATGGTGTTAATCTGGCTCTGGGTGCATTGAGTTTATGTCACGCGAGTTTTGTAAAATAATAAATTGTTTGTTATTTTTCACGAAGATTACATAAGGAATTAAAATATTCACTCCGTAACGAGTACATTCTTACGTTTTATATTATCACGTCACATGTTGTGTTACTACATATTGCATATAACCGTATACAGACAGGTACGAACTATCACACATCTGTAGCAGGGTAAGCATACTTGGAGTGTCAATAAGAGGTCATAAATTTTATAAATTGAGGTTACATCAATAAGTTACATAAATATTCTGTATTTATATGTTTTAAATATATTATTGCAGACATTGCGAAACAAGATATTTAGTTACATTTAAAATATTATTTTGTATGCCTGATTAAGTATTATACACTGAACCTCGCATAACACAGTCATATCGCCATTGTTTATATAAAAAGGAGTAACTCTCACAGAACAAATTTTACAGGAGGCAGAAAAAAGGCTTTTTAATAATTTTTAGTCAAAATTATATTAACACAAGCTTGAAGTGCATGATGACCAATAAATTGGTATTTCATTTTCCTGATCTGACAATTAAGATAGAAAAATCATTAAAATTGAAGTTTAATGCTTTTTTCTTTTCGATACAAACTTAGCAGATCGTTTTTTTTTTTTAATCTAAGGCTGATTTTGATAATAATTTGACATTTTGGGCTTAATTCCTTTTGACAGAACGTGTATTTCGTTGTGTACGTTATGATTCTTTAATAAAAGCACTTTTTAAAAAACTGACGGTTACGCCCTTTTATCTAAACAGGGTC
>JAPMAE010002072.1:0-11862 GCA_036584705.1 Rhyacophila sp. 25_7 | reverse complement strand
ATCTAAGTCTCCTTGCCCTCAAGACATTTAGGTTAAATTGTTCGCGGAGCTCAGCGGATCCGAAATCGTTGGTTTTCTTTAACTGGTCCAAATATTCTTCGGAGTATTTTATATTACTTGTATAATTGTTTGTATAATAGTTAATATTTGTATAGCTTTTTCTTGAGTTTCCGTCAGGCTCCAAGTTTCACATCCATAGAGAACTGTAGGTTTTACGGTCAAATATAAACCCAGAATTTGAAATACACGATTATATAAAAAATATCCAAGCATATTATACATACCTCATACTCGTACACTAAACAATAGTGTAAATAGAATTTGTAAAATTTGTGAACCGGACCTAAGATGTACTCATGGTCTAATGAGTGCTACCTTGACGCTCGTGTGGTGGGTATATGTCTGTACATAAAACAGGCAGGTTTCGTTGTTGACTGGCCGTTGAAATATTTGTACTCATATCTCACGAAATTAAATTTCACTACATAAACACGTCATAGATTCACGTGTCACTCGTCCGATAGAAATCTCGAAATGATATATTGTGCAAGTACTAATATTTGAGTAGGCGTTGTCGAAGAGCATTTATTTGTTTGATATCTTCATTCTAATTAATTAAGAATTCACGTTGATTATACTTGTATAAGTTAGTCAAGAAAAACTTTGAATAGCAATAGGCCTAATCAAATATTTAACATGAGCATACTAAATATATTACAAGTTTTATGTAAAGATTATAATACTTTTTCAGTATCTACAGTCGTTTTGGAGATGACGTCGCTGGAGTAGGTATCTCAGGAGTGTCAACCGGTGGAAACGGTGTATTCTCAAGCTCGTCATCTGTGCAGGATTCTGATGGAAAAGTATATTACACGGCTCAAACTGGAAAGTTCTAAAGTTATATTTATTATGGATATTTTTATTCGACTGTGTGCCAACAATAAATATTAAAATTCAACATTGTTAATATATATTTAGAGATAATTAAAATTTTAATTTCAAGGAAATAAAGTTGGTTAATGGTTTCATTTTAACATAATCTTGTTTCAGTTAAAGTATTTTTATATATAAAATATTTTATAGGTATATATTTCCTAAAAAAAGTGATATAAAATGTAATATGTTTAATTGTAACAAGCCAAATTAGTTAAGTGTTCATATGTTTTGAAATGAAATAATACACCAATTTAGTTGTAATAATTTTATTTTACACAATTATATTATATTCATATTTATTTAAAATAAACTATTACAGCGAAAATGTTGTGTTTTTAATTTACGAATAAAAAATAAATAATGAAGAAGTAATACAACAGAAATATTTAATTCTCTCAACGTATAAGTTTTATTTATATTATGTTCGATATTTTTAAGGATAAAAAAATATTTTTTAAAAATACAAAAACAACACTTAATTCTCATTCATTATAAATAATGTATATAGACTTTTTTTTAAATATTTTGAATTACTATAAATTTTATTTATTAATTTTCTTTTCACACAAACAGTAGATAAGTATAATAATATTACAAAAAAAATGTTCCAAAACTCACAACGATAATTTTTTTTAGTGTTCTTCATTAACTTTATTGATTATAAAAAGAAAACATGAACACATCTTAAGGCACACTACTATGGATTATTGAGTAAAGTCATCTTGAGAATCCAAAGTTCTGAACTGCAAACCGCTCGGAAGCTCATGAGGAAGTTTCTGATCATTGGGATTAGGATAATCATAACCTTGTGGTTCTACCGATGGAATTTCATTAACACTGATACCATCGCCCAAAGAATTTACGCCATGAATACTTATGTCTATCTGTCCAAAGTCTCCACCATTAGTAGCGGCTGGTATTGGCACGATAGTGGGTGGCGCAGCATATCGTTGATAATTATAACCATTATAATTATTATTATTATTATTGTTTGGAAATAGCCCCGCCAAGAAAGGGAATTTATTCAATATTGGATTATTATTTGGGTAATTAGGATAGTTGGGATAGCTTGGATTATTGGGATAACTAGGATAATTACCGGGATAGTTCCCACTGCCTCCGGGAAAACCTATATTATTAGTTCCTGGGTATTGGGGATAGTTATTATTAGGGAAACCTCCTGATATCGCGTTAAAAAATGGCTGAAGGAATTTTTCGGATGCTTTGTTTGAAATACTTGCAACTACCTCAACAGCATCAGCAATCGGGTTCGATTTCACTTGATTATAAATTGGCCTTGTTTGAATGTAGCTCGGTGGAGGAGGATTATAAATGGGTCTGGTTTGAATAAGATTATTCTGAGGTGGATTATATATTGGTTTTGCGGGTTCATAATAAATTGGCCTAGTTTCAACAAAAGTAACTTGTGGTGGATTGTAAATTGGTCTAGTTTGGATATAATTTGGAGCAGGTTCAGTATATATTATTGGTCTAGTTTGTAAAATAGTTTGTTGAGGTGGACCATATGTTGGTCGAGTTTCAATGACGTTTGGCTGCGGTTGATAAACAATCGGGCGAGTCTGGACAAAGCTGTTTTGTGGTGGGTTATAGATCGGTCTTGTTTGAACATAATTTGGCACTGGGTTACTTATTGTCGTCACTGGCAAAGTATTTACATTATTTGTATTAAAAAGAGGCCTTGTCTGAATAGGGACAATTGGTAATTCGGTGATAGGTTCAGGGTCTTTAAAAATAGGTCTTGTTTGAATATTTGGTTTGGGGTAGTGATAACCATCATCCGATTCAACTTGAATAGGTCTTGTTTGAATTGGTGGTGCTCCATATACCGGCTCTAATAAATCTCTTGGAATCCTGGAGCTGTTGCATTGTACTGCAAAAATATAATGCTAAATAAATAATCAAGTCAATCATAAAAGAAAGTGAAAATATAAATAAAACTTATGATTGTACTCGAAACATATCTATATATACATATATATGTATGAACTCGGGAAAATGAAAAAAATAAATAGTCATTCGAAAAAAAATACTTTCATGCACAAAAAAATATATTTTAAAGTGATTTTACATTTTTCTTGCAACTGTAAGTTTACAACAAGCATGTACAATAAAATTACATTTTAAAAGTGTTTAAAAAACATTGTGTTTTCAAAGGTATTCGATATAATTATACAATACATAACATCAGTTCCATAAATTTAATTTAATTCTTCTTTCATTGATCATTGTAGTTGTTTTTTTTTCTGAAGAGTTTTTAAAATAACCACAGAATCACTTTGAATTAAATTGTCGTACGTTAATTGGAATAAATTGTTTATTTACAAATATAGTGATATTATGTAGTATATTACACGTGTTATATGTAATTATAATATACATATGATGACCTGTCGTCACCTAGACGATACTTATTAACTTCATAAATGTGTAACCGTATTTTTATATCTTTGAAATCAAATGTTTTCTTATTATTTGCAGTATTGTATAATTCAATTTGATTTTTAAACGTCAATATGCAAGATTTCAGTTTGTTTTTTAATTTAATGATAATAGCAATAAGATTTCAGCTACAATTTGTTTATTTTCATTTACAAACAATATTTTTTTATAATATTAAAGATATATTTTGACTTTTCTAGCGATTAATTTATTTTTATATTGTTTTTTGTCTTAATTGAGTCAAAATCAATCAATACAACATAAATTAATTAGCCTTATAAGTTTAATGTAGTATTTATATTTTGATATTATTTTTCAAATAACATACCTGCAACTAAACAAAACGAAATTAATACCAACACTCTCATTTTGCCAATTTTTCCAACACCAACTAACTAAAAAAAATACTATCTGTCCATTATATAGTTTTCATGTGTTTATTTTGCGGAAGAAATCCTTGAAGTGTGGTATACATTATTGACTATGTAAAGAGTAATTGACAAATCTTCTTTAACTTTTGACTATCTCACCGCTTTTTGTTTGCTTTTAGTTCGTCCCTCTCTTAACAACTCATGCGTAGTGTTTTGGAAATCTATACAGGATGTCCGTATGGAAATGTTTTACTTTAATACATTATTTAGTTATCTAAATTCTATTTGATGAATTTTACAAAATTTTCAACAACTCAATAATAAATTTGTAGTTTACTAAATACTTATAAAATCATTGATGGTTTCTTATAATGGGAGTTTTATATATGAATACTAATATATGATACTTGGGTATTGTTGTCAAAAGAATACCTACTTTCAACAAAATTCTTCAGCATATAATGTAGTTAGAATAGCGATATATTTAAACAAAACTTTTTAAAAAGTCACCCTTTTCTATATTTTAATAATAGTCAGTTCAAACACTCATAGTATTAAAAAACTTGTTTTAAGTCAACATTTACAAAAAATGGCTCTACATTCAACACAATTGGAAACAAAATTCAATTTTCGACACTGTTGTAAATATAATCCGCTATCAAAAAAAAATATCAGGTAATTTGAATAAGCTATTGTTATTGATGAAAATAAATGAAAGAAATAAACTTTTAAGCCATACTGGTCTTTTTAATTTTGTTTTGACATATTCTAATTGTACAAAGAACAGTTACCATCTATTTGCAGTCCTCAATTCCGTGATATTTTGTCTCGATGTCTACAACGTAAATAATATTAAATAGTTGTTATGCATGACTAAGTTAACCGGTGTAAAAATAAATCTTTTAACAGCCTACCATTAAATTAGGTCCACAGCAAAGTGCAGAAGAAATAAAAATAAAAAAACAATCCTCGGTAAGAATGAAATAATAAAAACATATACAAACCATCAAATGAAATTGGCAGATTTTTAAAATAAAAAAAAGTATAGCACGTTGTCGCAAGATATTTAACATGTATTTTAGAGTCATCGTGTATCGATAAACAACTGCAAACGTTGACATGTCACACGCCCGTTTAAAGCAACCGATTAGATAATTTCAAAATCAATGTGCAAACTGATGCAATAAAATATGACAAATTATATGTTTGATGATAATAATAATTAATAATTGTTATTTTAAAACCAATAATCGCATAATAAACTAAGTAATCTTCATATTTATCAATATTATAAAACTTTTGTGTACATCTAAAATTTATTTTTAACCAAAATAATATTGTGCTATGTATAAAAATATATAATTTAAAGTAGTACAACTAAGCTTTATTACGTTTCATTAATGAAATTATTGTTTTCGAACGTTTTTCTTAATATCGTTAATATTACGTTATTATTAAACAATATTTTTTATGTTGAGGTTAGTAATATAATACAATATGATAGTTGATAATTAAATTAATTTAATCAAATGTATTTTCTATTAATATAAAGCACTAAGATACCATAACGTTGCATCATGTTTAAAATGGTTTTTAAATCTAAGTTTAGTTTTTTAGATGCAATACGTCATTCTTTAGAATATGAAACTATAATTGATTATTAAATCTAAATATAGTATATAAGACAGACAAATATTGTGTAGTTTATTCGCATAGTAAAATACCCATACTTACATAAAGCTATTTGATAGTTCACACTGCCATCTTTCAAATAAATATTACACTTCTATGTGATCCCAAAAATCTGTATTATCTGTTAACTTTGATTATGTAACGCGAGTAAAATAAGAAAAATGAAAACTTTCTTAACTCACTGTATTTTACTTTTATATTAAATTCGCGGTGCAATTAAATATTTTTTTGAATCAAGTACCCTTGATACAATCAATGACGTAAAATAAAATATTAAGAAAGAGAAGATTAAGATGTTTATTTTTGTAAATAATAATTTAGACTTTTTAGTGAGTTCTGTGTTTTCTATTATCGGCTACATCTTTCTCCAAACATATTTTTGAACAAATGTATTACGATTATCGTTTTTTTAACGAATTTCTTGTATTTTTTTTTCTTCAGTAATATTACAATAACGAGTAAATTAATTGAAAAAAATATCTATCAGGCTCTATAATACATTGTTAAACTGCGTAGTGAATAAATTTAAATATTACATTTATATCGATCGTACAGTTCATTAGTCAGACAACTCAAAAAAAAAATTGACTTAAATATGCAGTTATATGTAAAATATTGCACTCTATCTATTTCAGTACTAGGATTATTCCAATATGCTACCAAAAAACAAAGATAATTCTGATTAACTAGTGAATAATTAACAGAAATTTTGAACATTCTCTAGTTTATTACTAGGATATTTCTAACTGTTCTACTGATGAATCGGACACTTTGTATTTGGTGTTATTTTTTTTTTACTAATTACTCAGTTTTATCATCATCTATCAGTAATATTTAATTTATGATAATAGTAGAATATTACTCGTCTCAATATCTCAAAACTGGTTATTTGGAGATATCTGACTAATGAACTCAAAGATAGATATTTAATTAATCAATTACTGTCAATATACTCATCTTTGGTAGTTCAGTAGACAACAGATCAATCTAAAAATCGCGAGTTGGAGTCCCGTACCTAGCTACAAGTTGCACGGATTTTTTCATGCTCATCTGAAACCAGGGCATGGAACAAAATCGTTGAGCTAATAATTAATTATTATTACGAGGATTGATATGTTCCATATCAAAGCGGATATAATTTAAAAAATACAAATATGTAATTATTGATCGAGAGTTGACAAATTGTAGTGTAAAATAAACTAACGTTTTGAAATCGTAGGCAATTTTGAAGTCAGTAAATCACTCTATTTAAATATTTACTTACGTAACAAACTATATGTTAAGTATAATTATTTAAAATAATTCATCCTTCAATTAACAAAAATACTCATGCGTTTATAAAAAAATCATAATTTATTATTCTTCGCACACTTGTTTGAAAATTATGAAGCGCGTACGTCTAATATAACAGAATAAATCTCAATTAACATATTAAAACGGGCAATTGTTTACCGTCATCACTTAAATTGCTTATATTATTAAATTTAAAAGCCTTCAAGTCTGAGTTAATTATTCAAAAATCTATTATTTTACATTAACTTCCATTGATAATAATTTATTCTAATCTGGGTATACAAATTGGAATACGAATATTATCTATATTATTCAAATTTATCTCTGTAATATTATTATAATAATGTAGTAATTGTGATTTTCGTCATTTAATCTAAAAATAAACAAAAATTCTTGTTTTTAATAATATTTTTTATTTTGTTAAAGTTATAATCATGCAAAATTTTTCACACAATACATTGTTATCACAATAAATTAAATATACGTTTAAGATAAAATAAAAATAATACTTATATTATAAGATCAGGACAGGTGATATATTTAGAAGCCAAATACAGAAAATCCGTATCCTCCTTTGTGACCGTAACCTGAAACAATAGATAAATTATATATTTTTAAATATCTCTGATATCAATACAATCATTTATTTATGGAAAGGGGAAGTGAAAAACTAATATCCTGTGGTCTTTAATGAGCTTATTAAATGGGATTTTTTGGTGTGATTCTGCTGAAATTATATGACTATGAGATCATATTGGCAAAAACCTATTTTCTAAGAATTGTTCATTATATTTGTGGTGAAAACTAAATTGACATAAAACATGTAGTTTTTATTATTTTTATTTTAAACACTGTAATACTTTTTTTATAACATTTGATTTTAGTATTATAAAAGATTTTTCATAATCATAATTTCGATTTAGATGCAACAGTATAATGATATTTAATTTTACATGTATATTTCAATAACATAAAAAGTTGTACGTATTTTTTAATACGCATATTAATTCAAAAGATTATCAATACAACTTAGGTCTACAAATATTGTCAAGGTTAAAAAGTGTATCGTTAAAATGTGCTGCGTTGTCTGGTTGCATATTTGCTGATGACTTTCTCGTTAACGATTACTACAATCTAATCGGAAAGGAAGTGTTGCTACTTTTATTGTTAAAGGTGCGATATATTTTTTTACGTATTTCGTAAGAAATTGTTTTATTTTTATATGCTATTATATGACAGGAATATATTTTCTTATTAATATTTATCAATTTAATGAACTATGTTTACTTTCATTGTAATATTTCAATTTAGAGATGATGTCGGAAATATATTATTTAGTCGTTTTATCAATTCTGACAAAGCTACTGATATTGAAAAATTCAATCAAACGTTGGAGGCCATTGTTTTAAAACAGTTTTTACAAACAACATTACAACTCTTTTGTAAATATATGATATGACGAATAAATTGCACAATCATGAGCATATCTTTTAATTCAATTTAAAGCGTTACTTATTTGATTATTCTAAGCATTTGTGAAAACTTATGATTTGTTTAGTAATACTTACTAACATTTCAGTTAGTAAATACTAAGTTGCTTGCATAAGGTCGGCTATAGAGAGACAGACAACGGGTACAGCTGTATCAGACCATAACCTAAGGCTTCTGATTTTACAGCTTGTAATGAGATAAATGAAAATATCACGTTTCCTGTTTTATTTTAGAAAATAGTTTTTTTAATTCACTAATAACATTGAAAATTATCCGGCACTATTTTTATATCTAAAGAGCATAAGAGCCCAAAAAATTGTTGGTATGCTACTGCTTGAGATGGTGTCGACTTTACCAGAAAACGATCAGAATAACATACCCCAAAATTTCTGCCCACGGTCTTGGGTTATCGCAGTTAAATGAATGATATAATCTAATAGATACTTACTTGATCCAGAGCTTGCGCTTGCACTAGCACTGGCATGTGAACTGGCATGCGAGGCGGCGACTCCGCCAGATATAAGCCCAAGCCCCCCAGCAATTGCGCCTGCTTTCGCCTCTGCAAGACCCACTCCAGCTCCAAGAAGTCCTGCGTGTCCTCCATGGCCAGCGTAAGATCCTTTATTTCCATGGTCTTTATGAGATGCATAACCGCCATAACCGCCTGCTCCTGATCCGGAACTAGAAAATGCTCCTGCTCCACCCTCTGCAGAGCTCTGTTCGTATCCACCATAAGGTCCCCCTACGTCGATTTCACCAATTACATAGTCTTTTCCATGATTTTCATATAACCCGTGCGTTCCTGTTGATCCGCTAAAACTTCCAGATGATGCCGTAGCTCCAGAATTTGAGGTAGATCCATACCCGTGATTAGCTTCTTTTCCATCAGTAAATCCAATATTTATTCCTACTCCATGTGAAGCACTTCCCTGATTCAATCCAAACAAACCACCTGCTGATGCTGTTGCTTCAGATCCAGTATGAGAAATAGATCCAGATTCATAGCTAGATGAACCTCCATTAGTAAACCCAACGTTTGTACCAGACCCAAGAATGCTACTGTCTTGTAAATCTTTTAATCCGCTAATACCTTCTACACCTGTATTTGAAGAGGATCCAAATCCATTATTTGAGTGACTTCCACTAGTGAATCCAATATTTATTCCAGACCCATGAACTTCGCTTCCGTACGAATCTTTTGATCCAGATAAGCTTCCAGAAGTTGACGTAGAACCTGTGTGTACACCGTTAGTAATTCCGTGATTTGATGCTGAGTCATGGGCTGAAATAATTCCTGGTGCTCCTCCAAAACCTCCAGAGTAATGTCCACTATCGTGGGTATGTTGATCAACGCTTCCAGTGATTTCTATCGTGGCTATCTGTGATCCACTAGGTGAAGTTTTATCATTTTGGATTATGGCATAACCTGGTCTTTGATTCCCTAAAATTCCTGGAGCACCGTCAAAGCTGCCAGTATATTTACTTGTATCCAAATGAATTGATGGTTTAGAACTTACTCCGGAATTTGAAGAAGAAATGCTATCTCCGTGGTTGTCTTTACTTCCGGCCAAACTTCCTCCGATACCAAAACTATTTCCTTCATTATGAGGTTGACTAGAACCAGCAGCACCAATATGTGTTCCACTTCCAATTCCATCTACTATATTTCCACTTGAAAGTGTAAGTGTACCCGAAGATGGTTCTTTTGCGAGTGATATTTCAAATCCTTGTTTGTGTTGACTCGGTATGGTTCTAGAAATCTGCCCAATACTACTTTGTTGTTGATTTATTCCAGAGTAACTAGAAGAACTACTATCACCGGAGTGTACTTCAGACCCTGTAGTGTACCCAGTATTACTTATAGCTCCTCCTGACGATGGATTATTTGATATACTAAAACCATCAGTTTTTTTGTCACCATTAATTCCAAAGCTACTGCTAATACCACCTGTATGATGTGATGATCCGGTTCCTAAAGTTGAATGTAAACCATGTAGTCCACCTGTAATTTCAATTCCAATAGTACCACTACCACTAGTAAGCCCAGATTCTACATGAGTGTTAGATCCCGTTCCAGTATTAGATCCAAAAAATTCATTTGACGGTGTATGGAGCGGGCCATTTCCAAAAGCTGGTGTATCTAAAGAGAAAGTTCCACCTGATACTTCATTTACTGGTTTTATATGTAGTAAACTGCCCTCCTTTTCTTGATGACCCAATACTTGTCCACCAAAGTCTCCTGTATACTTATCCGTTTGTGTCAAACTACTGTCACTGTGATGTACACTGGATCCTATATTACCTACAGAGCCTGGATGGACATTTAAATTACTTGTAGTGGATCCTGCTCCATAACTACTTGATCCTCCATGTATGCTTCCTGAGCTTTCTTCGTGACTTGGTTTTTTATCGACGCTATATCCTTCTTTTTCTTGGTGACCTAATATCCCAGGGGCACCACCAAAGCTTCCAGTATACTTTCCAGGTTTCTCAGTATTTGCACTAGCCAAAGTTCCTGAATTTGGTTTAGTACCATGTTGAGAATTTTGGTCATGTGGTACACCACTATTAATATCGCCGGATCCAGAATGACTTCCTGCACCCGCGTTAGCATTTGATCCGGAGAGAGAATTTGAACCGCTTGTAATAGATAAAGAACCTATAGCTGGAATACCAACATGAATACCACCCCCACCTGGAGTTATTTCGCTTTCTGGTTTTTTACTAACACCAAAACCTTCTTTTTCTTGATGACCTAATATTCCAGGAGCACCGCCAAAACTTCCCGTATATTTTCCTGGTTTATATAAATCTGTTTCTGGTTTGCTACTAATTCCATCAGATCCAGAGTGACTGCTCGCACCTATATTGGCATTTGATCCGGCATTAATACCAATATGAAGACTACCCCCGCTGGAAATTGTTTCGCTCTCTGGTTTTTTAACAACACCAAAACCTTCTTTTTCTTGATAACCTAATACTCCAGGTGCACCACCAAAGCCCCCAGTATATTTTCCTGGTTGTCCTGAAGAACCACCAGAAATATTAATTCCAGTAGATGATGATTCGAATTTATCATTTTTGATTCCAAAACTAGGCGAGTCACTAGTGATTATGCCACTAGATGTATGAGTATTTTCTGGATTTCCTCCAACATGAACTCCACCAAATGATCCAGAGTCTGCTGTTGTTGACCCAATTATTAATCCAGTAGATGTGTGTCCTCCAGTGGGAGTATCTAATCCAAAGTGTCCTGAATCAGAAACTCCGGATCCAGTATGAGCACCATTAGTATTTCCAGTAGAAAAACCACTATATACTCCTGAGTTAGTATGACTTCCACTTCCTTGAGCGGCTATATGGGATGTGTGAGTGCCAGAACCATCGATTTGTGTAGAACCAGTATTTATTCCAGATCCTGAATAAGAAGGCTTGCCAATCATCATTATGCCAGCTCCAAATCCATGTGACGATCCTCCAGAAGTAGCTGAACTGAATGCACCAGCAGATGAATGGCTTCCAGAATGTGATGATCCGCTTTGAACTCCATGAGATCCTGTAGATATTCCTCCATATATTTCATTTGTACCGATTCCACCACTTAATGGTCCTAAAGATC
>JAPMAE010002067.1:0-14216 GCA_036584705.1 Rhyacophila sp. 25_7 | reverse complement strand
AGGACCGCATCAGTTAACTGCGATCTGGGCCGTGAAAATATTCACTGTGGGCCTCGAGTCTGAGGCGCTTGTCGGCGATAAACACAATATTAGTCAGCCGTTTTGTTGCATCACAAGAACAATCTGCCTATTGTAGCTTTAATGATCGAAATCTCTCTCCGTCTTTTTGTGTTATTCTATCAAATTTTTCTGATGCGGTATTCGGGGTGAGTATGAAGAAATATAGTGCAACTGACTCCAGTATGTTTATCCCATAAAGATTATTTTAAGACGCGTGTTCTTAAGGTGAATAATATATAATCTGCTATGACCCGTCGTGACTAAGTTTCTCTGTTTTAATATATTCATGAAAAAACACATCACTAAAAACGACACAGTTTCAACATGAAGTCGTTTGATTTCCATTGAATCTTAGAGCATTAAATTATAGGATTCTTTTTATGGTGTATTATGATCAACATAAAATTGTTTCTCATGCTGCGAACCCGCCTTAACGTTGTCTACAAATGGTACATCTATGCGTGTGAGGCGATGCTTTTCAATCTGATGAATTATGAAATGAATGCCTCTGCATGCTGATAGTTGGCAGTATCCTCATGCGAATCTACACATTATTGGTGGCATATTGAATACATGAAATTTCAAATTTGCACACATCATATTTTGCTAATATTAATTAATGCGGTAATAACAGATCCGATTAAAAATAATTCTGCTCACGGTATATAAAAGAAGATATGTCGCTGAGCATTTTTTTTTTTATATATACTTTGACCAAAATGACAGAGGTTCACTGATGGGTCCGAAAAGTATCATTACAAGTCGAGAGCTATTCTTTTGCAAGACCGAGAAAAACGTTTACAGTTGAACCTGTTTTTGAACAGTTTTATTAAAGCGCATTGCTCAATAGGCTCATGTTCGCGACGTAATAGCCAGCTGTAGCGGGTTAAATCCATTTATAATGACTTCATCGTGATTACATACTTTCATCAATCTCAAAACAAAAAATTAGCAATACGTTTAAATGGAGTGTGGTTTGTGGATTTGTAACATATTTTTAGACCCATCTGTATATCTTTAATACTCTCTCGTAACTGAAGTTGCCGGTCAAATATATCATGAAATATAAACACAATTATTGAAAAAACAACTTGCTAATTTGCAAATATTTAATGTAATCAAAATAATGATAACTCGATTTGCAATGTTACTTTCAATACTAATGTCACTCGAGTGAAGGTGTTCGCTTAGGATTTTCAAGTTTCACAAGGACGCAGATGAGTTACTTAAATGTAGATTCCTAATTTGTCCCCAATACGTTCGCTGACTGACTGGCTGATTTTAAGTTGTTGGTATTTTTATGCCAAATCAGTTATCGTTTTGGGAACCTTAAATTTATATTAAAATATTCTTGTATCAGCTGATTTCATATTTGTTTTAGTTTTTAAGAAAACATTTGTTCATCTATTGCCACGCTATTAAAATGTCTATCGTAAAAATATTATATGTTACTCAAAATGGTATGCGGTTGGCTTTCGGTCTTCGGAGGGATAATTGAACTGAAGGAGATAATTGTCGCTTTTGTATTTTGCTCGATTCTCCAGTACTTTTAAAATCAAATGCTGTTATATCTCATGGCTATGTTTCAATTCTACGTATATGTTGTTTATTTTTGTCACAATTACGCTCCGTAAACTGTCTTCAAAAAATGTCTTATTCTTAAGACCGTTGTGCGTTGATCACTCGGCCGATTCGAAAGTCAACTGCGGCCTGAAGAAACGATGTGATGTAAAACACTGTTAAAAATATCGTGGCGATAGACTCATCGAAGAAACTGTACATTTTCATTTAATTGTTGCATTAATTTCCGCTTTACAAGAAACGTCTCTTAAGTATTCTTCTGGAATGTTTTTATTTGAATATTCACAAGTGGTTCGCAAAAAAAACTTCATTCAATCCTTATAGCTTTTCAATATTTTTTATAATAATTGAAAACTAAATCAAATATTTTTTTATGTTGCTATCCGTACAGATGTATGAAAATAAATCGTAACTGATATTATGGCATTAAATATACATTCAAACCTTAGATGTGTGTCAATAACAAATGCACTTTATTATTAATTTTAGCCGCATTTGTTTTTGAATGTTTTTCTCAAACTCATCTCGTTTCAATTGTTACACTGGTCTCATGACATTGCCATCTGTTTGTTGAAAGACGTACTAAACTCATTTTTGCGAACCATCATTACAGGCTTATTGCACTATACCATTTGGAATTTTCTTTTCATAATATTCAAAGTATTTTATCTTTCAATATAATATATTTACTCGGCGATATGTATTATTTACTGTCGCAGCTAATTGCTTTCGCTATGAGGCGTATCTCTTCTCTTCATTCATCCAGTGTTATCTTATTCTTAACACATAATAACACAGTTTTTGGATAGTTTTAATTACTGTATTATTACATATTGGTATATGGCAGGTGTCGCTTTATGACTGTATGACTTGATGAGTTTACTAGGGTTATTTTTTTCCTTACGCTTGCAGGCAATAACATTGATCGTAATCTATTCTGTTGTATAGGGTCTCGTACGTATTATAGTTGTGTGTTTAGGGATGCATTCTATCATAGATATATATCAAGTTATTAATATAGCCCGTTTATATTTGGCCACATTTTTTACTCGATAATGGTGTAAACGGGTGACCTCGTCGTAAAGATTGAGAAACGAACTAACATGCGTTTTTGAAAACAGTTTATAAACGACATCACTTGTAACTTATTAATAATACAAATTAACATGTGGCCTCAGTGCTCTATTTATTTATGAAGATTTTTTTAAATATCAATATTGGCCGATTGAATATAAGCTATAATCAATTTTAATATTGATTATATCACAGTTTCGAATTCTAAATCATGTTTAATTACATTTTTTTTTCTTCATGCAGTTGTGATATTGTACGTAAGACACACGTTTTCTATTATACAAACGTATCTTCGTTGTTATAGAAAAAGTCATTAACTACGTTTTTTTCCAAAATTGATTTTTTTGCAAAAATGAACTAATATGTCAAATGTGTGAAGCGTCTATTTACAAAAAGCACGTTTCAATTTTCGGCAAACATTATTTTTATGTTTCGAGGTCAAATTTTATTTTATGTTAAGATTCTTTCTTATATTCATTGTATTCTAAGTTTAAATTGGAACAAAATAAGGTTATTCATTAACTGATAAATTTTAAAGGAAATAAATATTTAAATACGTACGGAATCAACCAGATTTGAAATATTTCAATGCATGTACATTTCACTTTTTTATTTTTTTCTCGATTTCAACAAAATGTGCTTTTATCGCTTTTTGTAACTAGATGCTTCATATGTCTATTAAAATTCTAATTAACTTCTCATTTAGCAAATAGTATCATTAATCTTCAATCGCGATTCTTTCTACAAAGTGTTTTGCATGGTTATTGGCTTTTTTCATAACAACATAGATATACGCTATCAGTTCAATGGTTTCTGTACTCTTTATGATGGGGTTTCTCACATTAAGATTCCCAAAAATAATAATATACTCGAAACGAATTTTCCATGCTGAGAACCATCAGAGATTCACCTTCTACATTCCGGGCTCGTTTATTACCAAGGATGAGGGTATCACGAGTATCATTAGAGTTGTCGAAAAGTACACTATTTGAGTTGAGAGTTGACCGCCATTTTGGTTTGTGCATGTTTTATTTATATTGTTTCTAATTTTACGGCAGCGTAGACATATTAAATTAATACTTGTATGTTTGTTAATGCGGGACAGTACGTGCCCGCCTAAAATGACTATTCCTTAATTCTATTCATTACACTTGTCATTATTTATTGTGTACCGGCGATCGATCATCGCAGAATCTCTGCAAAGGTAAGTCTATTTATTAAAAAAAAAAAACATTTTTAACAAAGCTAAATGTTGAGGCGAATTTATAGTTATCTCGTTCATTTTTGTGAAATTATTTCTACATAAATCTGCAGGGGTGTTTTCGGTTTACACTGCTTTTATTTATTTATTTTTTAATTCCTAAGTTTGTGCTTTAACACGAAACAATTTAACAAAGCCGTTGTGCATCCTCGAGGGGGTAGAGATTCAGAAATGTCTCGTGCGACACATTATTTTCCCATCGATCTCTAATTCTGTTCTCTTTATGGTAAGTGGCCACATGTACATCGGTGAAATCCACCGTAGTTCATTAATATAACAATATATGTGCTCCGTTATCCTTACTCATTTTAAAAATATTTACCTCCACGCACAGTTGGAAATCGGTGAACAGCATACGGGCTTATCTTTCTTCTGTCTTTTTTTCATGCTTTATAAATTTTCATAAAAAGTTTGAAGGTTGTATTCAAAGTTCAAAGTATTCATTCATATATTTTTTCCGCAGACATTTCAATATCGAATCTATAATCACCGTGAAGAAAATTTTTCTACTCTGTGGAGGTCTGTATTTTTATCTAATATTTCGCATGAAAAAATAAAGTATAATTCTTTGTACTGTTTACTGAATTTTCACCGTGTTGTGCCAGCAAATTCTTGAAAAACAGACATTTATTTTGTATAATTATTTATTTATTGTTTTAGAATTTCCCTGTGTAGCAATTGCTTCGAATCAATGTTTTTACCTGTGTTTACGTATTGTAAAAATATTCAATCCAAACTAAGATCTCACGGTTGTCCTGTGCACACTCTATCCCCTCTGTCATGCAAAATCGCTTTATTATCCATCAACAGATGACACTGCGCTGTCTTTGTTTCAAAATTATCATGGTTTGGTTACTCGATTGTATTTTTTTTCTTTGTAAATGAAACAACGACAATATGTTACGAAACGTTGCACATTCCGAAATGGTGATCGGCGCTCGTCCGGCTGAGGCATGTCGGCCATCTCTGGGTGTCGTCACGCGGCGCTCACCCGTGACAGCGTGCTGCCAATACGTATAACTGGTGTTTGGGCCTATGTCGTTACTTACTAACTTGTCCTAATTGGTACCTATAACGAAACCGACAGTGTACCGCAGCACCGCACAAGACGAGCGTTTCGCACACATTTATCTGCGATCGTTACAAACACACATCAGAATCGAATCGGGGGTCATTCAGTGTAAAAAACACTTTAAACAACACTTTAAACACATCAATATTATCAATAATAATTGTTATTTGAATTTCTAATAAAATTGTCATCATAATTTTTAATTTATTGATACATTGATACATTAAAGCCCATCCACGCGTCGTCATTATATATTACATATTACATAGTTTAGTAGAAACATGCAATCTTTTCGCTCAACCAAACTATTAATTAGAATTGCTTTAAAAATATATATTATTTAAACTTAGTTTAATTTTTTTTTAGAGTTACAGAAAACTATTTAATTTACAACTAGTAAAATTAAAATTTTAACAAAAGTAGATGTTTACCTATTCAGAATTCTGGCCGAATTATATTTAAATATTGTATTTTTAGTGAGCGACTGGTTTGAGACCATCGATTTTATACTTTTTTTTTAAAATATTTACACTAACCACGTAATGAATTTCAACTTTTCAATGTCTCGTAAACAATGAAATTCTTAAATTAATTTGCGAAACTTGATTTACACTAAATGATGGAAGTAATGTGTTATCCAATTGATATTTTCGGCTAGACAAATTATTCGAAATGTTTATCAATTACTATGCAACAGTTGACTCTTTTGGCTTTGAATTTTAAGCGAAACCCAATATGTAGCTGTTTTTTTTTAAATATATTTTATCAGTGAAAATTAGTCCTATCTGCCATTTACCAATTTAGTAATATGTCAGACAATATTTCTTACAAAGGTGAAGCTATTTTTACAAACGTAATTTGAACTGGAGATTAGATATCGTCGGTGAAGTAATTACGCAAGTAAAAACGACTAGAGTGAATTATATAAAGAAAGACTCAAAAAAATAGTTCAATACGCCTGACAACATATAGTTTGTATCTGTAATGTAACTTTTATATACATTTAAGACTCTATTTTACAGTAAATTTCCTTCATTTCTAAAAAAGACAATGAACGTGGGAGCATTGTGGTTGTTACTTGTCATAGTTTTTTTTTTTTTTTTAATTATAATTTGGTCAGTGTGGTCGCAACATGGACATGTTTAATTTTCTTTATTTTCTTATAAAATAAATTCTAATATATGTGTTACAAAAATACTTAAAAAATATCTTGTGTTTTAACATCGCCCCCTCCCCCTTGACGTCCCTGTCACTTTCACATTATACTCGATTCAGGCTGTGTCTTTCGAGAGGTGTATTGTATGACGATAATCATCATCGAGTCATTAATTTCTGCACACTGGATTAATCAGGCCAGTTCGACTGAGTTTCCGTAGCCGAATTTTACTTGTTTTAAGTGTTTTTCGGTTACTTTATGTATTATTTTGCTTCTGAAAAATCAATTAGCTTCTTTCTAAACAAAAATTGTTAAAAAAAAAAAATTGCAATACGAGTGTATATTATGTGTAGTAGATTTTTTTTTTACAAATGCTTGTATACTGGTTTACTATATATAGTGAAATTAATTTCGTGATTACTTTTTAGTCGACTAATTGTTTTTCTAAGCTTGCCTTCAGATATTTTCAGTATTTTTTCATGCATTTTGAAACAAACTCGCTACTACAAAACTGGGTTGCAAATAATATATTAATGTAAAAATTATGTATACTGGTATTATAGGGTAATTTTGACTAATTTTTTTAATAGTATTGCATGATTCCTTAACACTTAATCGGCCGGTCACTTATTAATAGTGTTTCGAGGCCGGTCACAAATCGCCGGACACATTCATAAATGTGCATTTTAATACATTCGCCAACGAAATCGGAGACTTGAACCGTACACTAACAATTATCTTTTGATTTGACGTCTTTATTGTGACATTGAGACACATTTGTTAAACACCAGACATAAATAAATACAATAAATTAGAATGGCCAAACCCATAGTAGTGTAGAACTTTTTTTTATTTTTTTTTTGTTATTTTTGTAATCTTTAAATTTCAAAATGTACATTTGATAATTAAGATTAGAAAGATTTATATATTATATATGATTAGTTGATTATTTGCATTTAACACGTTGATCGCCACGACGGTCACCGGTGACCGGCACTCTCTTCCTTTAAGGGTGCCGTGGGGTCACCGGTGGGCGGCAAATTGGCCGGCCCAGCGCATTGTAATAAGTCAATCTATTGGCAACATGACGGACACCCGTGGCCGGCATATCAAAAAGTCCAATGAATCCCCGTAAAAATCATCAAAATTAATAAAAACAATACATTCTAACTATTTCAAGTAAAACCTGTCGGCGATCGACGTGTTAATTAGTAAAAATCTTTTTTGCAACTAAAAATATAAAACCAACTGTACGGCTTATGACCCCTTGTATTAAGAAAACAAGAAAAGAGATAGTAAGTATCCAGTTTTTTTTTTTCACGCAATAAAATAAATATTCTTGCGAGAATTATTTGGTTTCAATTTTTACATTTTTTTGGCGAAACGTGAATTTTCGCCGGGTGGTAAGCCATCGGGTCTATAAAAATATTTGCGGCCGAATAAGTGTTAAAAGCGTATACTTACATTTTCTTGCTTCCTATCGTCGGAGCGTCACGTCGTGTTGAAATTGCCCCAGAATACCCGTATATGTTTTTACTTCGAAGATATATCAAAGGTGGTTTAAAAATGTCATCTAATCCAATGTAGAGAAGGTGCGGATTAAAGGTCTACACACGCGCATCACATCATTCGGTACCCACCCACACAACTATGCATAGGAGGGGTTTTATGTATACTAATGAAATCTTCCATGTATGCGCATTTATTCATAATGTAACATATATTACTTTGCCTTCACGAATTCGCATTTTAACCCATTCCCTTGCACTTTTTTATATATACATAAATATGGCGATCCGTTTTACGTGACAGTCCCGATGTACTTTGTGAATGTGACGCAAACTAAAACTAACCTCGCAATATTAAAATTTTAATTTTTGTGAACCGTTTTATATATCTTTTTATATATATTTCGACACTGTCCTGACGACAGTTCGAATAATATTATTGCACAAAATGAAGTACAACTTATTATAATATATGTAAATGAAAAGTGTTTTTTTTTTTTTTTTATTACTGACTAGAAGTACTAAATTTTCTCACTGATGCTTTTGATTATAGAATATTGTAAATTTTTACGTTGACAACCGTTTCATTTCTCAGTCACCAGATATGAAGCGGTGTTGCAATATAATATATTTAACACTTTATTGGTCTGTTAATATCACACCACGTCATCATAATGAATATTTTGCAATGGTGTTTGGGAATGGGTTGTAATAATTGCAACGAGGCAAAATGTTCTGGATCACCTGTTTTACTCTTGATTCATGCGCATTCTACGTGTCAAGTTCTGGTATTGGCCGAAGTTTGAGAGGGGGTATTTGCATATCTATATTAAACTAAAGAAGTTTAGTGTTTTTTTTTAATTATTTTTACTAATTTTCTGTATTATTTATCAGCGACTGTGCCAACGGTAAATGAAAATCAAACTCGTTATTTAAAATAGGGACATTATTATAACCGTATTGTTTTGAGAAACGTAATACGCCAATACTGATTTGAAATTGTATATCGAACAGAAAAATGTCAAGCCCGCTCCTAAATGTGTTTTATATATATATATATATAATTTTTTGTTCTATACCCTCTCGGATATGGAGCATTTAGGATCTCTTTAAAGGGTGAAGATATTCGTAACGGTTATTTTTGTACGAGTAATAGTTATTAATTGTTATCTCAAACATTGTCGGTTCGCGTCCTGGCTGCAAATACAGATGAATAAACATTTGAATTTTTTTGCGACCAGGTACAGGACGTGGACCTGCGACCCCCCTCCCCCGCGCTCTCTAGTCAGTCGCATTATTCATTAATCTAACGAGAACGACATCTTCTATTTACAATTAAATAATATTTTAAAAATTCAAAACCGGTGTCATCCATTTTGACATTCTCAACATTTACATTGTTGCTTTTCATCGAGGATTAACAATAGACAAAATTCAAGTTAAGATAAGTCGAGGGCTCAAAGTCAAACAACATTATCTACAAAAATGCGTTTTTTTATTTGTGATGACGTTATTTTACGTTCTCGGCTACATAATTGTCAAACAACGGTATGTCAATATTTTAAAGTTTCTTATTAAATTGTTTGTAAAGTAACGTTAATTACATAAAGTTGCCTTTGTTTAATATCAAAAGACTGTATAAGCTGTTATCGTTCTTGTCACAAAAAAATCAAACAACGAATTATATCATTTGAACATTAGATTTTAAATAAACATCTCATTTGTTGAAAGTTCCAAGAAAATTTTAAAAAAAACATTTTTTTGCTTTCCTGTAAAGTTGCACTTTTGTAGATGGCGGCGTTGTTTGATTTTAAGCCATCGAAGTTATAATCCTCGAACAAAAATATAAAGTGGGAGATAAAAAATATGTTTTGTGCCTGTGTTGTATATTTCTGAATATTTTTTGAAACTTATACATATTTGTTTGAATGAATGTTTTTATTTAGATGGACACATTAAATGCACGTCACCGAAGGTTCACCAACGTGTCTTCAATGGTCTGATTCAATGTCACTTTTTTTTTTTATTGAAGTCAATATATTGTCCAATTACATACTTATTAAATTCGGTTTTATCTCTGAACGGTTGAATCTGTTCTGAATATCACGATTTATTCAATTCGATTATTTTGAAGTGGTATATTTTTATTTTTTGTTCAAATTATTCTCTTGAAGGAGTTGTGCATACTAATTTTCTTAATAAGCCTGGATTAATTAAATGTAATCCTATGAATTTTTTTTTGCATTTTTACTGAATACAATAACGTATTGCTCTTATCTCGAGATTGACAGGAAATTTAAATATTTATAAAAATAACTACAAAAATGACAAATTTTTCGTAAATATATCATATTGAAGAGTAGTTTTAGAATGCAACTCATTTAATTAAACAGAAAATATTTAACTGGCTAAGTGCCATAGACGAGTCAACTCGCTTAACTTTGAAGGCAATCCTCTGGACATAAACTTATTTGGTTGATTAAAAATTTTAAAAACATAAATTTTCTTTAAAAACTATCGCATGACAGATTACCATTCTATTGTTTGAAAAGAGATAAATAATTATATTTATTATTGTGCATTTGCTCAAAAAATCACGGTTTTCCTAAATTCAACATAATATCTTCTGCCACGGAAAATGTTAATTATAAAATTGACTCCATAGATTAAAATCTATTTTGCACACTCAGATCAGTCCGCGAGAGAGTCGATCCTTAACCCTTTGATTGGTGAATTATTTTTTTCGCACGCAAGTCCTGGGAGCGAGTAACTTTTGCATATCGCAATTTTGTTTCTATTTAATCCGAACTGGTTCTCGAGTGTTTATATATTTATCTAATGTGTCTGCTTTCGTTTTGTTATAAAAAAAATACTCCTGTGACAAATTTGAAATCATGGAACTGATTTGTCTGATATTTATGTGTTTCTGCATCAAAGGAATACTCATATGAAAAAAAATGAACCCAATAGGGCTGATTTATGTGATATTTTATGCGTTTCTGCGAACAGGGCAATTTTTTGTTTATTTACAATATTCATAATGTTTAAGTATTTTTTTCTATCCTAAAAATAAACGATATAATTGCTATGACTTCCAAATATCGTTGAAGTATGAATTGCGTATTTACCCTCTATCAATGCGGCGGCCCGGTGACTTACGTTATAGCATAACAAACGGCTACATCTAGAGCTAGAGTTGGTTTGTTGAGAGTATCGCGTGGTGGGTTTTGTTCTGGTGTGGATGTGGATGTGGATGTTGGTGGATATTGGGATCGGCGGGTGTTGCTCTCTGTGTCGGGATCTTACCAGGTGAGTGTCCATTTTTATTATTATTTATCCGATCACTATTATTTCATAGTTTCATTATACTATTCTGTAATCTTTCTTGCGCTCAACTGAGAGGTTTGTTGATTGTTTCATTATACATTAGTCCCGTTGGCTCGAACAATTCACCACCCGTTATATCTTACCGTTATGAACTGATATGCTACTGATAAAACTATCTGCTTTTTTTGCATTTTAATCCATCACAAATGCAGCTGATAAATAATGTAGCATGTATGAAACTTAAAACTGCGACGCCCATTTTGTTACTTTCGAAACTAAAGATTTTCAGACATTGCATGACACAACAACGTCTGCGAAGGCTTAATACAGGGGTAGTCAACTTTTTTATATCTACCGCCCTCTTTTATTTCTCCGTTGGTATTAAAATTTTCCTACCGCCCACCGGTTCTGTGACTTATTGTATAATCGTTTTTTGATACCCAATTTTAGTTTGTTACGGCGGCTACTGAATCTTTCAATTTACTCTGAAGTTACATACTCTTTTATATATGATAATTCAGGAAATCAGTGAAATTTTCTCTACAATAGTGGTAACGAAAAGTAGCTTCAGCATCGGAGAAAGCACCATGAAAGCTTGAATCGCCCACTAGGGCCGTAGGACCAGGTTGACTATCACTGGTTTAATACATCCTCTTTTGGTATATATACCTTTTTCATTGGTATTTACCAAATTTACGAAACAAAACAAAAAATCTTCTCAATCAAAAGGTTTTTAAGTAAAGAATTGTTTAATTTTTTGGCTTAACCACTTGGGTGCATGTCCTGGTTATAAATATATATTGAAAACTTGTCTGCAACATGGAATCTAGCCTCGTACTTATAGACTCGCAACTGAAGTCGTCCACTGATTCACCGCGGGCGAAAAAAGGAGATGAACTCTTATTTTTATTGATTCAAAAATCTGATTACAGTCTGGCAATATTCCAATTATATGAAGACATTAACAAACCCTTCAGTTGAGCTTATTATCTAAAATATCTATGATTTTGTCAGCAATAGATTATAACCTACTTTTTACTCGATCTCTTTCAATCCTCATGTGGAATTGTTCGAACTCTTCTGCGGGGCTTTTAATACAAGAAGGTATGATTGGTATCAGAGTTAAAAGTAATATCGATTGAATAGAGAAGGCTCGGAAACTTTCACGCTTGGTTTATGTTTACTCCACGTGTAGGATTCAGCATAGATTGTTGTATTACCTGATTGAGGTTATGCGAGAGAAGCATTCTATAATAATCATCAAATCAGTATTGTTGCCAATGCTTGGTCATTCATCCAAATGTAACAATACTAAAACAATATAAACAATCGGGTGTTAATTTAAACAGTATGTAATCATTATTGCTTACTTCAACTGCGCCCAGTACCGGCACATTGAATTAATCCTGTTTTTCTATTAAGTTGAATTAATTTTCATCTGTATATACAAATTTCAGTTTACCGTAGATATAGGGTCTTTATAATATATCGTCGGACTACAGGCAGTAGCCGTTAAGTCAAAAAAGACTGTTTTGAGAAAGATTTTTTATAGTTTGAGCCTTTTATGTGTAATACATATTAATGTTTTTTCCAGAATTGTCAATATACCTTGAAACACTTAATATGATCTTAATGTGTTTTGCCAGTAATAAAGTATTCAATATAGACTTAATTGGTAGTGACATTTTAATATTACAGAAAAATTACAAGGAATATGGATAAGCTTGTTTTATCGGACGATAGAGCGTGCAAAAATCTACCAAACTGCATTATTTGGTCAAAACAGTCATTTTTAGCTTCTGACGCTTTTTGCCAGTATACCGACGAAATGGAAATATTATATATATATAATTTTGCAACTTTGGATCGGTTTTCTTTTTTAAATTATAATAAAATTTCTCCGAATGATTTGTAATTTATTGAAACAATAAAATATTGTAGGAGATGAAATAACACTACTGTTTCTCTGTGATTAACCTATTTTTTTTTATTATAAATTAAATTTAATCACTGTTTATCCCCCATCTAATTTAGTTGATTCACTTTAAGTCGCATTAATTAAACTAAAAATCTAATATTATAAAGAAGTAATCATACAATTTTGACAGTTAACCAATAACAGGCCGTTCATTTTCTATGTAGTTGTGCCCCCCCCCGAATAGTTCCCTTTTAATAAAATCACTAGTATTTACTTTTATAAATATAATATGTCCATGATATATGTATGAAATTTAAAGCTACCAGAACCGTATGTGAAATTATTCTGCCTAAATCATAATGCGTAACTGCATATGTGATATTAGCCTACAAATGTTTAAATTACTGTAAACAAGTAGCAGGCAGTAATTTTTTTTTTTTACATAGTTACAAGAATCTAAAAATTGTTAATATTTACTATAACAATATTTTTTTAACACTATACCTACCGTGCCTGGTCAAATGACTACATTAAAACATTTAGTTTTAATTTCCTTTACACAACTTTATTGTATATATATATACATAGAATGAAATAACAGCTTTCATTTGACGAGGACAACACTAATAAATATGCGTATATGAATCTTCCGTTGATTTACTGATAATATTACTTTGACGAAGTGACAATCAAGGGATAAAAAAATGACAAATTACTTTAAATGTTGTATTTCGATTTTACCGAATGTATCTTCGACCATTGTTGACATATAAAAAAAATGCCCAGTTTCAGGTCATACGGGTCTGCTTCCCGGCGCAGGATTCCACACTGGCCCGTTCGCTTATGGCACCGGAGGTGGAGCCAATCCCGGAGCCGGGGTCGGAGTGAGAGCCTTCTATCCGCCTCCGCTCGCTCCATTGTTCTACTGGGGATATCCCAGTCCCCCGGTTTCGCCCACGCACATTTTCCAGCCGCCTCCGCCCGCTCATTTGGTAAGACTGTTGACGATTCTATCACTTGAAATTTTATTCGTTAGTAAAAAACATACAGATTCTTATAAAAAAACCTCTTAATATCTTTCCTACTCTTCCGCTGATTCGAGTACCTTTGCTACTTCTCGTCAAACCTTATTATCTCCATCGACTAGGTTAGTGGTCGGCAACCTTTTGAGAGACTGGGTAAAAAATTTCATTTGATAAGTGGGTTTCATAAAATAAAATATATACATGTATGTGTAAATATAAATTTATTTTATAAAA